>NAPT01000055.1:0-72111 GCA_002927785.1 Cladonia uncialis
TAATAAGATTTTAATAATCTAGATATTAATCTATAACTTTTATAACTTTAATCTTTCTTCTTTAATTAATTAATTAAGAATATTTAAACTATACTTTTAATATATAATATTAAATTATAATATATATTTGAATTTTTTAATAAGTCTAAATAATTTTAAATTATAATAAATTATATACTTAATAAATTAAATTCTAATTATTATTAAAAATTATCTAAACTTTATAATATTAGAAATTTTTAAAATTAATATAATAAATAATAAATATATATAGAATTTATTAATAATATATATATATTAAGTTTAATTAAAAATTCTAATTTTATAAATAATATAATTATATTATATTTAGTAAACTTAAAGTATTATAATTATTATTTTTGAATTTTTCTTATATTATTAAGTTTAAATAAAGTTAAATAAGTTACTAAGACTATTCTAGTTTCGCTGACTTTCGCTGAGTTTGAACTGAAGCTACTGGGGCTACTCTAGTTACTAAGGAAAATTCATCCATAAAAGGCTTTTGTAGATGTACGTCGGCATATCCAAAACCCGTCCTGTCGGCCCCGGGCGCCCTTATAGCCCCGTTGGCCCTAAGCGGACCCTGGGGCTAGGTAGCCTTAGGCTCAATGCGCAAGTGCTCTAAAAGGCCCCCTAGAAATTCTATAATTTAGGCCTAGAATTTGTATATTCGGGGTTGACAGGTATGCTCGATAGGTGTACGCTAGAGCCATACTCAATACCACCAATATTTTGATGCCCAGACCTATGCGATTGGGTTAATTTCTATAAGGGGGACCACCAGCGGCAACCCTGGGGAGCTGTGGTGGTGTCGCAATCAGGTAGGCAACTTAGGGATGGTGGATGTGATTGAATAGGGTGCGCCCAGATGCCGCCCGGGTACTGATTTAGGGTGGTCGCATCCTATCTGTGGGGACTGCCCTGAACGTTCTGAGGGCTAGCTCCAGGCTGTTCTGCTATGGGGGCCCGGGCCGAAAAGCAGGGTGTTTGGATTTGCCGACAAGCTAACCCGACCCATGTATTACGCCGCGTGGGAAGGTTTCCGAGCAGTTAACATCTAATGTATACCTCGGATGTACTCTATATGATTTCTCGTTCATTGCAAAAGTTGACCACAAGAAAACATTCAGCCGGTATTTGCAGCTCAGTGCGCAGAATGTCTTCGGTAGTAGTACCGACACCGCGAAAGCACGAATGGATAGTGATTCTTCCTGATCACGAAGGAGTACTGGAGAAAAGGATGCAGGTTAGGTCGTGAGTATTCCACTGAGTATCAAGAGGACAGTCAGAGTAGTAACAAGATCAGTGACCACCTCAAAGCTTTGACTCCCTATGTAGAGAACGGATTTTGGAAGCTAGGGGGTAAGGTGCTAGATCATTTCTCCACGCTTGACTTGTAAAGTTTTCGCAATTGACCCGAAGTATCAGGGGCTATACTAGAAGAAGTGCCCAAGGACGGTGATGGGCTAAGGATCAAAGGGAGTGTGATGCTGGCATTAGCTGAGTCGAGGGAGGAGGTAATCAAAGCCTTGCAGGAGGATGTATATTACAAATCCGGTATCTGGAATTGGGATAGGGTACAGATCTACCCAGTGAGTAGAATCGGTCGATGGAGTTCCAATTAAGGTGCACTAATCAGAATAGTTTAAATCTGCGGTCAGGCAACCTCTGTAATTTGCCCACGGTATCTGGCGCTTTTAGGAATCCAAGTATACGTGCCAATATATCTCATAATGCTCAATGCGAGCTTTATCGACCTTCGCGGAAAAATTTGTGAGATTATTTACAGCAACCAAAGACGCGACACAGATATCATTCATCATTGCCCACCGTCGTGCGGCTCAGAGCTTGGCCTTCGACTTTTGTTGTTTGAGCATGGCTTCTGCTACCATCCTACGTTGAACCTTCCCTGTTGCAGTTTTTGGCATGTCGTTCGTAAGGAAGATCTACTACGGTCAGTTAATGGCCTATACCGAAGCCCCTTTGCTACACACCTGTTTGGGTACCTTGAACTTGGCAACTTTAGTAGCAATCCATTTACGCAGATCCTCGGGAGTTGCCTTCGCTCCATCTTTCAACACCAATGCTAAGCCGATATCTTGCCCATACATCTCGTCTGCAATTGCAAAGCTAACAGCCTCTGCTACCGACGGATTCTGGGCCACAACATTGTCAATTTCAACTGGACTGATCTTCTCGCCACCCTTGTTGATGAGCTCCTTAATCCTACCGGTTATGATGACGTATCCATCCTCGTCTTGCTTTCCTTGATCACCAGTTCTGAAAAAGCCGTTTTTTGTAAACGAAGTCTTGTTAGCTTCCGGATTGTTGAGGTATCCTTTTGTAACGTTTTCGCCACGGATACATATCTCAGCTTCGCTGCCCTGCGGAACCTCTGTACTTTTCTGATCCAGTATCTTTACCTCAACACCTTGCCCAATTCCCACGCTGCCCGGATATCTCTTAGCTGGTGGAAGTGGGTTCGATGTTATTTGGTGAGCACCTTCAGTCATTGCGTAAGCCTCTAGGACTGGAGCGTTGAAAGCTTTCTCTAGCTCGTGGAATGTCTTTGGAGATAAGGGTGAAGAGCATGAACGTATGAAGCGTATCTTGGGTATCTTGGAAGGAGGTGGGTTGCGAAGTAAAATTTGATGGATGGTTGGGACTGCAGTATACCAGTTGGCTTTGTGAGTGATAAAGTTGTCCCAGAACTCGGAAGCGGAGAAGCGTGAGGGCACTATGACAGAACCTCCTGAAAAGAGAGGGGCCAAAAAGGCAGCAAGAAGTCCGTGCACATGGAAAAGAGGCATGACCAGAAGCGTCCGATCATCCGAAGTCAATTGGTACGTGAGCTGAATATTTTCTGTACCGGTTAGTGTTATGTAAATCAAGGGAGCAGGCTACGCACTCATTGTCCTTGTCAGGTTCCGATGCGTCAGAGGCACCTAGGGGTCCGTTAGCATGTAATCCTTGCGAGCGGTTACGACAAATTGACCAGCTACGCACCGCCTTTGGCCTTCCGGTGGTACCAGAAGTATGCAAGACAAGAGCGATATCATCTGGCTGTGGCTTTTGCACTGCTTGGCCGCCTTTTCCGGAAAGCTTTCCCTCCTCCTTAATTTCCAATGCCACTTCATGGCCATTCCAATAACATTCAGCAATAGCAGCTTGATGATTTCTCGCCGCGCGCACTGCAGGCCCATCTTGTCGAAACGAGTCCCGAGGCACGAGTGCGACAGCTGAGCTGAGGTCATCGATATAAAATTCAAACTCGTCTTGCTTATACGCTGGGTTGAGTGGAGCGGCGACTGCACGCTGCCATGATGCCGCTAGAAAAGCAACGATGAATTCATAAGAATTTGGTAAGGCTATAGAAACAGCAGCTTGAGGATGAATGCCTAATCGTGCAAGTTTCTTTTGAAATGCTGAGACATGGGATGTAAGTTTTGGATATGAAATGGTCAAGGCATTCGGCTTGTTGGGAATGATAATGGCTGTCCCTCCTGTAGTCGGAAGTGTTGTCGATAGAGTAGCCATTGAACCGAAGCTACTTATTCCGGTAGGAAGGTACAATGTGTCTACTTCAGAAAGATGCTGAATTTCTGTTAAAGAATAGATGTTGTGCTTCGAAGAGCAGAAACAGAGCAGACTACACAAAGATGTGTACAACACCCTTATGTCCGTTTAACTTACAGTACAGCACAAGTGACGTATTGCAGGCGAGCTATAATAGTACCTTTTGCTCGCCTTGCAGACAGGCTCGGCACGGCAATGAGAACGGTTCACGATTGGCAGGTAGGAAGATTATCAGAAATGGGCAAGGATAGCCGAATGATCGCCACTGCCTCGATTAAGCTTGACATCGATAACATAGTCCTACCTACTTTACGGGGCGTACTTGTTCCAGGTATCTTGTACTCGAACTTCCTCTTCACGTCTTTGTCACTATTGAAGCGTACAACCAATTTCATAGACATCACAATGGCTCCCGATACCGAAGCCAAATCTTCGCGACCTGGTCTTTCTCTCTACGCCAACCTCTTGGATCCCTCGCCAAAACAAGACTCTGCACCGGGCACAATATCGCGAGCCCCTGTTGTATTCAAACAAGCTGCGGGAGATGAAGCTCAGCAGGACCGCGCAACTGCTGAGAAACAACAGATAAGTGCCGGTAGATATCAGCCTACCTCTGTATGAGGTCACTGTATTTGCGGACTGTGTTGGCTCACGGTTTCCTGCGTTTCTCTGCACCGAACAGCTGCTCTACGATTTCAACCCACAAAACGCCCACAATTGTCGGCTCAGAAGCCAAAGCCAAAGCCATTAGTGCAGCGAGCCCCGGCCCCAGTAACAGCATATAAGACAGCAGAGTCTAACATTACTGAGCCAACGAATGCGGCGACACGCCCCGCAGCGAAAACTACCCTTGCCGACTGGACCGCAGAAGGAGAAGAAAACGATGTCAACGGATTCTATGGGGGTGAGAAGCGGCAGCGAGGCGGTCGGAAAAAGCGGAAGAAGAACAATGAAGACTCACACGCTCCACAAAACTGGGATGATATATATGATCCGTCGCGGCCTAACAATTATGAGGATTATAAGCACAGCGATGAGAAGATAATTGAAATGAGAGAATGGAAGAACAAGCTCTATGCCCACCGCATAACTAAGAGGCGTAACAGTGGTTCTGATAGTTCGGACGATGACTATATGCCCCAGATGAATAGTAGGTTTCCTTCGCTGTCTGTTTGCATGAGCTTACATGGGCGCAGAGCGATATGCTCCCCCTGGCTTTTCATTTGCCCCTCCACCCTTTGATGCCCGAGAGAAGCCGCTAGAAAACCCTCACCCTGTCAATGTACCCGACGAGTCCACGGGCGAAGATGTTTATGCTAGTCGCATGCGACTTTCTCAATCCACCAATCACCACGAAAGCTCTCATCAAACACCGGATAGGTACCAAGATGATGTGCAGCGATCTACACCACCGCCACCTCTGCCACTAGCTACAAGTGAATCACACCCAGCACAGCCACCACCGCCGACATTGACCAATGTGATTGCAGCCACAAGCATAACAAGGGCACCAGTTCGATACAACCTCCCCGCCGCCCCCTCCGACATACCAACTTCGGAGGCCGGGTTGGCGGATGCTCTACAAATGGAGCACACTACAGAGGAAGCAGGAGCAGAAACAGCTCCACGCTCTCTCCGACCAGGCCAAAAAGGTTTTGCCGAGCGCTTAATGTCGAAATATGGCTGGAGCAAGGGCAGCGGACTCGGTGCAAGCGGGTCTGGTATTGTGAACCCATTGCGCGTGCAGGTTGAAAAGCAGAAGAAGAAGCCTGACTCCGAAGGTGGCGGCTTTGTTGGACCAGGCGGCAGAGGCAAAATCATTGGAGGTAAGAAGAAGGGCGGAGCTGGGCCTGAGACTGAAGAGGGTAGATTTGGGGCTATGAGCGAGGTCGTCATCCTGCGAGGCATGGTTGATGGTATGGATCTCGATGCTGAATTAGAAAATAGTGGTGACGGCGGCTTGATGCAGGAAATAGGAGAGGAGTGTGGAGAGAAGGTTAGATTTCTTGGCTCCTACCTCCCAATACCCCTACTAATCATCACAGTATGGTCGCGTGGAGAGAGTATTCATAGACCGAAGCGACCGGTCCAAAGCCCCAGTTTTTGTCAAATTCACAAGTCAATTGTCAGCGTTGAGGGTACACACACTGATCAAACGCGGCTACTATGAACAACACGCTAACCTCTGATAGGCTGTGAACGCACTTGAAGGGAGGAACTTCAACGGTAATACTATTGTGGCGAAGTTTTATGATGTGGAGAAGTTCGAGGCAGGCATATTCGATTGAGAGGTTTCAAACTAGGAGGCACAGTTGCACTTGCTTGCTTGCTTGATCGCTTGCAGGCTATCATATCGGCGCTGTAAGATCACTCAATCTTCCCACTAGCTGTGACAAACATTGCGTTCTTGGTGCACCTCTCTTAAAATCATGGTTACAGTTACAGCGTCCAGAAGTCTAGCATTTGCCGAGACCGAGTTGTTTTGGGCTCGAGTCCGTATGCGAAAATTTTGAGTGGCTTAGTTCATTGCTGCCGAGGCTAATCCTTTGAAATGTAGAGTTCAGCGTTTGTTGCAGATCGCGAGTCGTACAGAGTTGATACAGATCAAGGTTGATATGCAATTTTCTAATTCCTTTTCCAGGACAGCGTCTTCTTCGACCAGGCGATCAGCTGAACTATGTACACCAAGGTTAACGCCAGCCCGAGTCGACAGCGGTAGCACGTGTCGTCTCTTAACATAGACCGCCCGAAACAACAAATAAGGAAAAACAGCTATTCTGTACAAGATCAAAAGTCACCCAGAACACCTAGGAATGATTTCGAGAAGCAACGCTGTGTCCACATCATTACCCTATCCCTCCAAAGCATAGGAGCCGCGATTGACATGGCTACGTTCCTGTATAAGACTTGTGGCATGGGGCAAAGGGAAGCCAATCAACGGCCAAGAACTGAACATGGGGACCCAGCGAATTTTGTAAGGAGACAGAGTCTATCGAAGCATAAAGCGTAGTATATCGGAGGTTAATATGCCGGCCGCGAACCCAAATTACCTCGTTTTTCTTCGGTGTCGATGTGCCAGACCACATAGTTGGGCAGTCCCACAACTTGGTAGCCGGCTCGTTTCGCCATCTTAGCGAATCCTTCTGTTTCGGCCTGGTTTTCAAAGGAGTAGCATGGGAAGTTGATGCCTGTATTAAGGCATCAGTATCATCAAGGAATGATTGGCCAATTCAATCCCCTTACCAGATCTGTGGACATCGGCTTTGACCAGGATGTTCACTCCACCAATACCGTCTAATTCGACTTCCTCATCCTTGTTATTCCGCCAATCACCCAATGTCACCAAATATCTTCTCTTGGTATCATACTCCTTGTAACCTACGCTAAGATCAGCTACAGACGCGTGTCATAGTCATTGTGTGCTGACAGACCCTCAGCCAGAATCACATCCTTAGGAAGGGAATCCGCAAGTTTTCGGCCAGTGTCAGACTCGATCCAAGAATTGTAGTCGACTAAAGATAGATCAGCTTCCTATAGAGGTCTTGGAATACCCGCTTCACATACACTTGCCCTCAATATCCCGTCCGTTCTCATACCTATGAAACCAGATATCTGCCTTATCAGTAATAGTGATAATGTTTTGAGACAGTGAAGCACGTACTTGGGACTAGTATATCTTTGTTATGTTCCATGAAGTCCTCTAAGATCTTGCCAGGGCTGTCCTGGATGTCAACGTCTCTCCAATAAACCCATGAGTGCTCTGGTTTCAGCGCCGTATACAGTAGGTAATTTCGGGCCCTCGCGATAGCTTTCCGCCTTGGTCCTTGAGCCTTGAATCCGTGCCTCTCTTCAACACTCTGTCCGACTATCTGACCAAAGTCTTTCTCAACGATCAGTGCACTGTGGAAGGGACCCTCGCGCTTTTGCACTCTATCCAACTCCGCTGATAAAACAGCTAATGTATCATCTGTCGAGTCGCCGACAAGGAAAGCCAGGTCAATGAGTTCATGCGGATAGGTAAGCTCGGAGAGGAGGTCAAAGTATTTGCTGAGGAAAGGGGCGGCGTCTCTTAGAGGCGTCAATATGAGAACTCGTTCTTTATTCACATCAGCCCGAGGTGTAGACATTATCCCATTGAGATCGACGCTCTGTATTGAAGGCGACTCGACCTCGATGGGGGCGTGATGATTGAAGAGTACAGGCGTTTGTAGGTGAGCGTGCCACTGCGCTTGCTCATTCGTCGACATATCCATAGGTGGTTTTGCAGGGCCCCAACAATAAAATCTAGGCATTGACCCAAGCCATCAGCATACCGGACAAAACTTCTCTACATCCGAGCAGCATTCACCTTTGCATCTCCCGCGATGATGTACTTATTCCTCCCCATAATATCACGATAACAACAACCAAGGCAACGAAGGTGACAGTTCGTGATCTGGTCAAATAATGTATTACAGCTCTATAAGGCGGCAACCGGGCCCTTGCTGACTTCCAGGTGACTCCTCCCTTGGGGAGCAGCATGGCGTTGGGGTGAACGTCTTGGGGCGGACGGCTCGCGAGGAGCTATCCTCTGGTCCCTAGATGTTTCTGCTGTGGATGCAGTGGCGGCGTTGAAGAATTATTAGGTTCATCCGTATTCCGTAGGGTGCTTCGTAGATTGATCGTTCCCCCTGGTCACCAACAGCGCGAGCGTCCTTGGCGCCAAGACACATTATCTACCCGAGACCACACCACACTATCAACACTCAACACACTGCACTCGACCACTGTATAGAACATCTTCATCATGGCCCTATGAAGGATGTTAGTAATGTAAGTGTTCATTAAGCGTTACATGTGATAGCTTCATAACCCTAGGCTCTTTGGGGAAGACCATCATTATGCCTGCATGGTCTTATGCTAATATCTTGAACGTCGGGCGACTCAAGCATCGGGATCATACTGTGCAGCATTAATACCATTTCATTTGATGAGTGCTTGTTTAGAGGAGCTAATCTTTAGGCTGTCTCCCTCCTGACCTTACAAAATGACTTTCTCTTGTCAATATTATTTATCAAAGCGAAGGACTGAGCTTTTCATACAGAGCCTTACTTCATTTAGCTCGGAGCATCCGCTTCCTGCCTGGTAATGAGGTGTGGATCACGTGGACAATGTCCATTGTCTGCCAGATTCATAGACTACGTCAAAGAGAAGCCAAGTGAGGATAGGCCTACGAAAAGTGCGAAGGTAGACTACGAAAAAGATAAGTCGAGTGAGAACGAGCCTAAGAACAATCCCAAGTCTAAGGATCAGAATTACGGATGTCCAGGAATAGGGACACATCTGGAAGGATATCAAACAGACTTTTTATGCTTTGTGTTATGGATCTTGATGATGTTTTACAATTTCACAAACATTCTTCCATTGAAGGCAAACACGCCGCAGTTTGCCCAGAGGATTGGCCTTATACCATGGAATTGGAGATGAGCACTGAATGACGCGCCGGCATATTAATAATTCGCTCTACATATTATAGGTAAGCCTTCAGCGGTCAGTGCTGGACATGCAGGGATCAACCCCACACGCGAGGATCTTAACGAAATTATCTGACAGCATTCATCCTCTCTAGAAAACATCGCTTGCGTACACAGGTGGGCACATCGGAACCTCGTGAGTGCCGCCTATTCTATGCACAGCAGTTGGGCAGGCATGTGACTGATCCGTCAATCTTTAGTTTTCCCAATGTGTACCTTTTCCATATCATATGGCGACTACCGGTCTGCTGAGCAGCTTGACATACCGTTCTACCGATTCGACAAGGATCAAAGCAACCGTTTCCAAAGAGACTAGAGTCGAACTGCCCTCTACACTTAGCATCCTTCCTCAACGGTTGTGCATTGGTGTACGGGATGTGCCCTAATTGGGCTTCGAGTGACCCTTCGAACTTGGCTTCTTATTTGTAGCCGGACATGCACGGGTTTCCAAGGACCAATCTGTGCTGGATGTCTGGATAAGATTAGATGCACCGCTACACTGACGTCCAGCTCTTGTCTCGGCACACTCGTGCACCAATGCGGCCTGTTCTCTCTACGTGAGTGTGTTCCTCACTGCTTCAATCTTCGTCTCCATTGGCAGGCCATCAAGAACCAGGATGGCACCCTCTAGAATTCCGGCTTTGGTGTTGCCCCATTCGTTATTGCTCTTATCCAACGAGCTTTCGGGAAGCAGCCGCTTAATGGCGTCCTTCTCCCTGTCTTGTTCCGATCGGCGGTTCCTCGGCCACTTTGTGTGTAACGTATTTGCGATTTCCATCCTCTCCTGACCAGCTACCCGCGGTGCTTTTATTTGTTTGTGAATGACCTGATGGATAGAGACATGTCATCGCTGCTGTGCATGTTCATTTGAGAGATGGTCCGGTGTTGTTCACTGAATGGAACCTTGTCGCTGATAGGAACTTCAGGGTCAAGAGAAGTCTGGCGAGCATTTGGCTGGAGTAGCGACAAGTCCCTTAACATCGCACTTTTCTTTTGAGCTAACGACGGGACCTCAAGGGGTAGTTGGTGGAATGGGACTTCTGGTGGCCCTGCCTGTAACTGCATCCTTTGATCATGGTCCGTCTCCCGATGGTCCTGAGATCGACCTGAGATAGTAAGGCCGCTCACAGTCTTGACGTGATGCCGTGATTAGTTGGATAGATCCTTGGATCGTCCCCCAGGTAAAGCGCCCCCCCTTTGGCTTGAGGAGAGTGAGTACGATCGTGTTCTTGGCGACCTCGATCTGGAGTAGGAGCAGCGTCGGCTGGCATTCGTGGCGTGGTCATTAGGGGATGAGCCTCCACCGCTCCTGCGAAAGGTCACGGCCCTATCTGGAGATTACTGGAGGTCTCGGAGTCGCATTGAAGCCGGCTGACGGGCATAACCTTCAGGTAATAGGCCTCTTTTTGAGGGTGAGTCCAATAACCTGTTGCCCAGACCATCTAGCCTGGCCCCCAAGAGAGACTGTTTATTATCAGCAACGGTGCGCTCACTCTGACGACTGTGGCGCGGCCATGAACATAGAGCTCGACTCATGCTTAGAGGTGACCAAGATTAGAAGAGGAGGATATTTCGATGATGCGACTGTCTGGGTTCTAGGAGTACGTGAAACGAAGGCGAATTAAGGAATCGGTATTAGGAGGTAAGCAATAAGTAGGGTGATATACGCTCTATTTCCTCAAGAACTTGCTCACCAACTAAACAATGGGAGAGACTGATTTTGTACATGCACAGATAGATCGTAACGCGTCCTTTTTGCCTCGAACAATGTGATAGATCATCGAAAGCTCAGAAAGCCCAACACCGGGGCAAAATTTCTCCCTCAGAGGCTGGCCCTTGCACCACGGCGATCGGGTCTTCCTCCAGGTACCAGGAAGGACGTCCGCTCCTGCATGGAGTCGAACGAGCGAAAGAAGGGTATGGCTCAATGATTTCGTTAGCGTGACGCACACACAAAGGTCAGTGTATGCTTACCACCTTAAATTATCATCTTAGAGTGAGAATATATGACATTCTAGATTTATAAGGCTTGAGTAATCTGTGTTCTGGTAGGTTCGGTAGATGCGTGACGCCATATCTCAGGAACCTGGCAGCTTGTCTGCAGCGTACAGAAACGTTGTAATCACGATAGAGGTACCATTACTCTCAAAACAAGTAAAGGTTCAATGGGCAAGATTTGTATTATGCTTTGGTCTATCCCTAGCAGGACAACAAAGCTTTATGAGTAAGGTACAAGGCCAAGGGCCAATATGGACATGAATCCGATAACACCGAAGAGAAAAGGCATGCAACTATGAGCTCGTATCGCTTTTGAAGAAGTATCTTGAGACAGACCGGAGCAACTAGAAGAACGAGGCTTTGCAAGCAGTCCACCATCAAGTCATACTTCAAAAATCCATGCTAAGCTAGGCAATCTATTCTCCAACTTTCCCGCACCCCTTCCCACTGCCCTCCGCTTATGTATCTTGTTGTTAAACAATGCAGTGCTCGCACACTTGTCTAAATGAATGACCTTCGCTCAACAACCAATGATCCTTAATGCAAGTAGGAATTCACGACATACAGCCCCCATCTGACATGAGTATAGCTTACAGGACAGCTTGTAGAAGGCCAGCCATGACTGAAACTCCACCCACAACGGCTGGGACTGCGAAGTCTGTGGCGCGAGCGCCGCTCTTCGATGTGGAGGATGAAGTGCCTGACGGCGCTGTGCCTGCACCTCCAGGCTTGGCTTCGCTTCCTTGACAGACATAGTTGCCCTTGATGACTTGCTTGCTGTTCTTGTCGGCTGAGAAAGCGCTGCAGTCCAGCGTGCCGGAGCTCTGCATGTTGAAAGCACCTTTGACTTGGGTTAAGGCAGGGAGGTCGACCCTGGTTTGTTGTTAGCTCTCAGGCACTTGCAAAGACAGAAAGAAGTTGGTTGCACTCACTCCGTGAAGTTGCCGTTGAAATCCAAAGCACCACCAATAATAGAGAGCTTCTGGAACCCATTGATAATTTTCAATTGGGTGTTATTCGCAATCTGATAGCTGGCATTGATCGAGGTGAGCGCTGGTAGAGAGATGTTCGTCAAATCGGTATTATCGACAAAGATAAGGCCGCCGCACGTGGTGAGGTTGGGTGCGGCAAAGGATTGCATGGTATTCCCATAGAACCCCAAGTCCTCCGACACATTGGCAAGAGATGGTAGCGACACCGAGCTGCAGTTACGGAAGGTCATATTCTGAGCTGTCTCGAGCAGGGGGAATGAGGTTTGTAGTCCAGTCACGTAGCCGTCATTGGCCTCAATGTCCAAAGAGTTCTTGATGCTCGTGACTTGCAAGCTTATGTTTTGCAATGATGGATTGTTGTTGACGTTGAAGACGTCGACCTGTTCCAAGTTGTTGATGCCCTGTAGAGAGCTCAATCCAGTATTGGTGATCAGTATGCTGCTGGCTTGAGTGACACCTGTATTCCCAAAAGATAGTTGCTGCAATGCAGGCAGAGCAGTAAAGTTCAGCTGGTCGACCTTGGTGAGTTGAGGCATTGACAATTCAGACAAAACAGTCAATGCTCCAAGCTCGAAGCCACCAATAGACTGGAGATCTCCGAAAGACAAACTTGCCAACATGACAGCGTTGGTGACGGTCAAGTTGCCTGTGATTACCTGAACACCATCGACGGAGAGTTCTTGATGGCCATTCTGATCCGTGGGGACTGAGAGACCCGTCGGAATAGCAACAGAGCCACTGTAGGTTGTGCACGAGGCAAGACCAGAGGCATCGGCGGATGCTGTGATGGTCAAGGTCGCAGAGTTGCTACATTGAGCTGCAGCCACCAAGTCAGTATGAAGTCTATTGCGTTTGATGTCGGACCAAAACGAAGTATTAGGGCCTAGCGAATTGCTCACCCAACACAGTGCTTGCGAAGGCGACGGCGGGCAGCAGAAGGTATGTTATAATGGCCATTGCGTGTAATATGCGTCAGATACGATAGCTGTAGACACATAAGGTCAGCTTTGAGATACGAATGATGCCGCATGGCTAAAGCAGAGCGTGCCGAACGGGGGTAGAGTAGATGGAGGAGGTTCCTTGTAGACACGGCCGACCGCAGGCCTCGTACGACGTGCTATTCCTTTTAAGATAACAGTAAAACGTACCTGAAGGGGCGTATTAAGAGCTGCGAGATGATTGTGTGTTGATGATGATTCGTGGATGAGTAGTAGAGTATTGGGGGGGGAAAAGTTGGATGGTTGGAAGGGATGCAGCGAGCGTGTAGAAAAAGAGAAACGACCGGATTAAAGGGTAATATTAAAATAGGAGCTGCCGACGTGAGACTCAATATTGAATCTCAGATTCAGAAGGCGCTGTGGAGGAATGTGAAGCGCGGTTGACAACGAGAGGCAGGTACAAAAGACCTAGTATCAATGGGTGGATGTCGAGAAATCAGAAAGAGTCGTGCAAGAAATTTTGATTATGGGGGAAGGAGCAGGAAAACAAGACTAATAACGGCACTAAAATAAAAGGGGACCCCTTGTCGCCCCGGCGCACCCTGGTTGATGAGATGGGCCGATGGATTGTGGATGGGCCCAACCACCGGGCGTTGCGGATTTCGTCCTAGTGGGCTTATGCCTGTCCCTAAGGTAACCTGCCTAACCCGCCTAATCCACCCCCCAGCTTAAACCTCCCTAACCACCTTAACCACCACCCTACCTGACCACCCTAACCACTGCGTGCCACTATCACCTCTGGCTGGCATCTGCCATTCTCGCTTCGTGCGCCATGCCCAACATAGATTACTATCGTCCGCTTCCCGACCCACCTTTGCATTATCACCCCAGTCTGATTGGCAGATAACGGCACTATTGAAACCCTCTTGCATTTGGCGACAACTCCTGCCACAGTTGCCGTACCGCTGGTGAAGCTTGAAAGGGTTGAAGCACGGAGCACACCAAGGAATTCTAGCCACACAATCCAGATAACTACGTTTCACACCGAGCCATCTTCGATTTGCTTCATGGAGATAGGATGACTGTTATTGCTACTCTTCTAGTCGATCAGGGTGTTCGTCCCTTCCACTTACACCCAGATGCGCCATGTCCTGCGGATAAGCAGCCGTGGAAAAAGTGCTGACAAGCACGCGAGATACCACCCATCCCTGCACGATCTCAACGGCAACTAGTCATGCAAGAGTTAGATACCACCGTATATGCTTGCTTCTCGTATGATAGTCATGATAGATAGCTTAAGGTAAACAGCGCTGTTTGCCCCGCAGCGACACCGAGCAGAGGCGTTCTTTGGAACGCTTTTCCCACTCCAGCCCACTACTGGCGCAATGCTCGGCTTGTCGGTTGTTGGGGGTGGGCCCCAAAATCGCAATTGAAATCGAAGTCCAATCCAGTCCAGTCTGGACTCACCTCCGCTGCAATTGTACTCGTCATCAGTGGCAACTGATACCCAAAATAGCGTCTCGACAACAGAGGGCCAGGAGCCCAACAATTAACAGAGAAATGCGCGAACGTTTTGCAGTCCGCAGGTGCTGGAAATTTGATTGTGTTGCTGATCATGATTTTATTGATAGGTGTAGTTCCTGAAACGGATTTCGAAGCATGCAATTTGTTTCGCAGCGCCACTAAATTGACGATCGCCGTGTGAGCAAATCTCTCCTGACGCCTCTGCCGTCCGTGCCAATAATCTCCGCTGTCAGAATTGGGAAACTCATCATTCAGGCATTTACCATCGTCGCCGTCATACGCAGAGCATGCGCGCAATTGCTCTCAAACTTCGCTGGCGTGTCGCTGAGGTCTAACGTGCTACTAGGCTGACTACCTTCTACCTTGAGAATTCTGTGGCGGGTAAAGAAGATGCTGAGCTATCCTAGCTCACCTCAAGGCACCAGGCATTGTTTGCGGTTGGCAAGCTCAGTGTACTAGAATGTAGCAGTAACCCTCATCTGAGAAAATGTATTTTTCGAGAAAGGTCTCCTGTAGAAGGAATATCGCTCGGAGATGAAGCTAGGCAACCACTACGAGTAGAAGCGTGCCCACAATTTTTCGGACCGTCTTTTCACTCTGCCCTTAGACGCTTGCCTACTTTCCACACAAACTACATCTGCCAGTGTATCATGCCTTCTAAGCGTTCGCTGAGGAGTAGTACTGCGACCAATGCTGTCGCCACTAGCGATATGGGTGCGACTGCTGCCAAAACGGCTGATCCAAAGGCGCTAGGGAATCCGCGGTCTTTTGACGACTATCCAACGACTCCACCATCGAAGAGAGCTAGGTTTGATCCCATAGTAGAGCATCGGAAGACAACTGGCACGAAAGCCCAGAATGACATTCAACCGCCTGCGGAACGTACGAATGGGGTATCAGCTACCACCAACCATGCATCGCCGTTGGACCGGCCTGCCGAGCCAAACAGAACGAATGCACCTCTTATTACCCCCAGGGGCTCCCGACTTATGACTTGTCCCAAAGATACGGCTCATGCGTCACCATCCAGAAATGGCATACCGAGGCCAACAACGACAACAGGTAATATCCTTGAGCAGGCATGTGCTCATTTAATCAAGCAAGAGCCAAGGCTGCAGCCTTTGATTGAGAAGCATTATTGCAAGGTCTTCTCTTTAGAAGGTTTAGCAGAGGAATGCGATCCTTTCAAGAGCCTTTGTAGTGGTATAATGGCCCAACAGGTATCAGGAGCAGCGGCGTCATCCATTAAAAGGAAATTCATAGCGCTTTTCTATCCCGCAGAAGATGGACAGGAACACGCCCGCCTGTTTCCTACGCCTGCACAGGTAGCCGCGTGCAGTGTTCCCTTCCTTCGCCAAGCCGGGCTCTCAGAGCGAAAAGCAGAGTATATTAAAGGCCTTGCCGAAAAGTTTGCCAATGGAGAGCTGAGCGCCTCAATGCTAATCAGTGCAAGCGATGAAGAAGTGCTCGAGAAGCTGACATTAGTGAGGGGCTTGGGCAGATGGTCTGTGGAGATGTTTGCTTGTTTCGGTCTAAAGAGAATGGACATTCTTTCTACGGGCGATCTTGGGGTACAGTAAGCTTGTTCCAGAACTCGAATTGAGGATTTGCTAAGATTCTATAGGAGGGGTATGGCTGCGTTCATGGGAAAAGATGTTAAGAAGCTGAAAGCCAAGGGTGGCGGTAAATGGAAGTATATGTCGGAGCAAGACATGCTGAGGCACTCCGAAAAGTTTGCTCCTTATCGGTGAGTTACAAGATCAATCTATGATATCGTCCATCTCACTGAAGATCTGGTAGGAGTGTATTCATGTGGTATATGTGGAGAGTCGAAGACGTAGATACCAATGTTGTTGAGAGTAGTATGTAAGAGAACAAAAGAAAAAGCACGAGTAGGCCAATGCAGAAAGGCAGAGAACCACTTCTTGTGGAGCAATGCAGAGAGAGCGAACAAAATAGGTGGAATAGTTCGATCGTCGAACAAGTTAACTCAAAGCCAAGAATAGTATTGCTCGCTTAGAAGACAACCATGGAGGTCGTTACGGATGTGACAGAACCTAGCCCAACTCCATTTCCTAGGAGTTCTGTTTTCCGTTCACTCAGCTACCAGAGAGTAATCCCAATCTAGCAATCATAGCGTAGTAAAGAAGAAATTGACGCGTTCTGCAATTTGTAAGCCCACTCACATTCCGTTCTGTGGAGGCAACAGCGCTCTGGACTAGAACTTTCAGAATGACTATTTTTACACGATCGTAACAACCACACGTAGATCAAGCAATACTGTAATGGGATCAATGTGGTGTGTAATGAAAGGATTCTTCTAGTGTTCAATGATGGCCTGCCCCTTTCTCAGCGCTCTTATCTGCCTTCTTCCTCTTATTGACAACCATAGCCTCCAGGTCATCACGCTCTCTCGATTCTGCTTCAATTTCTTTAATGATGGGCGAAAGGTATGCATAGTCCTATACAAAGGTAAGCAAACAATCCGTATATGTAGGCTTTTGACCGCTCTCTCTCACCTCTTCGGGCTTCGTCTGCTGGTCTTTGGGAAGCAATTGATGTTGAAGGGAGCACTGAATGCAGTGAGCAATCAGCAGTCCATATTTCTTTTAGAGCATGCCCGCAGCTTACCTGGAAAGCTCTTCGAAGTCGGAAAACTCGATCGTAAGCCTCCTTGGGCGGGAGTCGCTTCAGAGCGAGCAGGACGGTGTCTGACTCCTCCGGTATCAGGTCATCGGCCCTGGAAGTATAACAACATTCAGTTTCGTAAGTTTTAAATACTCATTTTGGACGACACAAAGGCTGGACGACGCCGTCACAGTATTCGAGCATGTCAGTGAAGGTCAGGTACCTCAGGCCGAGTTTCCGATATCCCGCGGCATCAGCGTACCAATTGGCGAAGGGTACCATCCACCGCTTCAGCCATGGCCGCTTCATGACATAGCTCGTGAATGACGGTGCTGACATGATTGTAAGCTGGGCGTTGCTGAGTAGAAGTTGTAGGATCAGTGATCGTTGGAAACCGAAGCTCGGCCGCCGGAGGAATTTTTAGCCTTGCCGTGAGACCGCCTATTCTTCTTCCCAAACAGCCAGGCACACATGCACATGCAACGTCTTCTTTCCTGACCCTGCTCCAGTTCAACGGGCTCCATACTATTCTGTATAACCCCTAGACGAGTCCAGTCCTACCCAATGCCTTCAACGAAAATGAAGATCCCTAATCGCTAGCCTCGCAATCTCCTCAGAAGTGCTGCGGGGTTACTCCAGCGCACTGGGGATCAACAAAAGGGTCTCTGAAGTGCTTCGAAGCCCCAGCAAACATATTTCACGAATCCCCAGATGCATTGCTAGTGATTTTTAAAGCTCTTGGTCCTAGCGATGTCCTTTGACCGCAATCACACCCCTCCAATTGCTGCTCACGAGACTGAAACCTCAAGACCTCCGAGGACTCGGCTCCATCGGTTGGTGAGGAGGATTCCCGAGGGCTATTTCGTTCCTATATCCGGGGGAATTGCTGGTGCTGTTTCTGGTTTTGTGAGCTGCCCGCTGGACGTAATCAAGACGAAACTACAGGCTCAAGGAGGATTCCGGGCGTCCAAAAATGGTGTCAAGATCACCACCGCTGCTTACCGTGGCGTCACGGGGACTGCTGCGACGATATGGAAAGAGGAAGGTCTTCGGGGCATGTATCGCGGACTTGGACCGATGCTGTTGGGTTATGTTCCGACTTGGGCTGTCTATCTGACCGTTTACAATAAAACGCAGGCCTTTTTCAGGACTAAGACAGGTAAGCAAGCGTCCAAAGTCAGGTTTGGTGCGTTCAACTAACCTATGCTGATCAGATAATTGGTTCCTTGCAAATGTGTACGCTTCTCTGAGTGGAGGAGCTTGCTCAACAATGGCAACCAATCCAATTTGGGTCATAAAGACAAGGCTAATGTCTCAATCCAACCCAGCAACAGCAAGAACAGCAAATCATTCCCGACCACCCTGGCATTACAAGAATACTTGGGACGCAGCAAGGGTGATGTACCGCCACGAAGGCATCATGTCATTCTATTCTGGTCTTACACCCGCTCTGCTTGGCTTGACCCATGTTGCAATACAATTTCCACTTTATGAAATCTTCAAGGAGAAATTCACTGGGATTGGGAAAGGACAGACAGAGAGCGAGGAGGACCGCAGTCACCACTTCTACGGCTTGGCCTTGGCTGTCTTCCTCAGCAAGGTTTGCGCAAGTACAGCCACCTACCCTCACGAAGTTGTCCGGACACGTCTCCAGACGCAACAGAGGTCAGGCAATGCTCCTGCGTCACAAGGAATGCCATTGCGGGAAGGTTTAAGAAAGCCCGCAGACCATGGGCGGCCTCCCGGCATCATTACACCAGTTGTTGACACATTACGTTATCGAGGCACGATCCAGACTTGCAAGGCTATCCTGATGGAAGAGGGTTGGAGAGGCTTCTACGCTGGTCTTGGTACAAACCTCATACGAGCTGTGCCATCTGCCATGACCACTATCCTTACCTTTGAGTATCTAAAGAAGACATTATTCCAACTTCAGCGCGACGAAAAGTCAGGCGAGGACACACTTGGAGAAGCTGCTGCATAGTAGTGTATCTCTGTTGAATACGCAGGGACGTGGTCCCCAATGATTGGGCATTTGTCATCGACTTCCTTTCTCGTGCATTAAGTGTGAGTCCAAGCAGATTTTCTGCTTATCGAAGGGTTCCTAAGTTCTCTTTCAACGAAATGGTGTAAGGGGTGTTTCCAGCGGGTCCTCGGACATTATTTCAAGGATCCCAGCGAGCGTGGCTTGGGTTCTTCAAAGCGTCAGACTTTGGGGGAGTTTGCCCGTAGAGGGAGGTTATATTGGTTGGTCGGAGCAGTGACTGCTCTAAAACGCTAGCTGATCGAGATGTATGTACATATTGACATTCCGAAAGCTGTGCTTCATTAAGTAAAGCTTTTTGGTCCACTGAAAAGAGATAATCAAAGCAAATGGTGACTGCAACTGGCGACGTGTTCATCACCTCTACATGCAAGTCTTCTGCAAAAACCCCATGCAGCCCTTTTCCCTTCGTAGTACGACCCTCTCCCC
The DNA here is from genome assembly GCA_002927785.1 of Cladonia uncialis. NCBI lineage: Eukaryota > Fungi > Ascomycota > Lecanoromycetes > Lecanorales > Cladoniaceae > Cladonia > Cladonia uncialis. The sequence goes on from NAPT01000055.1 coordinate 19,664, forward strand.
TCAGCCTGCCTATTGACGGAATTGGAGCATTCGTCTCAAAGTCTTGATTATGGGGAGGAGCTGTCATCAGCTAGTGGTGGACTTGCACCGGTTGTGGGAAGAGAAGAAAGGTAAAGTGGAGCTCCAAGAGCCGACTTTTTGTCATCATACTGTTCCGTAAGCGCAGCTCGAAAAGCCGAATCTGATATTGATCTCAATGATGATCCAAGTTGCTAGCATTGGTTTGGATTGATGTAGGTTGGTTGAAAGATGGACGTGGTTTATGGAGAAGACCCAGCTCTTGTCATTCGGAAGCAGGGCCTATGCAACGAACTGAATCGATTCGCTACGTTTGGCTGTCCACCGGTTTGACCTTTCTGGATCTTAGCAATTGTTCGCCTTCCGATCTGCCCTTGCCCTTCGGAGCCACTGTCGCTGTCTCGTCTCTGCTACCGGAAAATATCTGCTTAATGATGTTTGGCTCCTCAGGCCTTTCCAAAACGCCATGGCGTCTCTGGCTCTCGTTATACCAGCTAACCTGGCCACCATCAGCGGCCCTATGCCTGGCGGCATTTCGTTTCGCTGCGTGGATGGAGGAGCGAGCATAGACGTAGAGCAGTGCTGCCATAGTGATTGCAGCTATTGGAGCGACCACAGCCCTGGCGGTGATGTTGGAATGTTTGAATAGCTTGATTTCCGAGAGCCGTTTGCCAACTAGCGGTTTTGGAGCCATGAAGCAAGGCTTGGAATTAGTGCAGGCACTTGTAATGATCGCACAAAGAGTCGAAGAACCTCCATCGGGGTTTAAGTGAGCGGGAGTTATTCCGCAATCCCCTGCAAAGCCTTTTTTTTCTTTTAGCGCGTCAAAACATCGTCAGTTGACAACGAGAAGATGAGGACCCTTAGACCGGTAGCCGATTTCTCCAAGTCTGGCATTTGGATATGTGACCGATGCCTTCGAGGACAGCGGAAGTCTGCGCATCTGTATGCTACTTACGCAACGAAAGTCACCCTTCCTCCTGTCTCAAATACTTTCTTCCCGGCACGGCTAAGAACGAAGAGTACATCAGCACAATATTCCACGTCAGGGGCTCTTACGTCGAACAGTCATTTGGCGAACCGAACAGCATCTGAAAATAGCAAAGCAAATCGAAGGAACTTTGTAATAATCCTCGTGACGTTGTTGAGTGCTGGCTCTATATTGGCCTTTTCGGACAGCGTGAAGCATAGCTATACAGCAGCCACAAGATCATTGCGGGTACTCATAGCGCTGAGCCAGAGTGTTCGCGAGTAAGTCTTCCGAGAAAGTCTTAGCGTTGCTTGTTGCTAGCTAATGATATTTGGCAAAGCTATCAAATTACCCTCCAAAGTAATGCCGATGAAGGAGACGGATCGAAAGCGTTGCTTAAAGCATGTCATAAACGATGCGCTGAGCGTACCTTGAAGGTTCTAGAAGCAAATGGCTCTATATTCATCAAATTGGGACAGCATCTGAGCAGTATGAATTATCTTCTACCGGAAGAGTGGACAACAACCTTTATACCCTTGCAAGACCACTGTCCTGTATCTTCATACGAGTCAATAGCCGAAATGGTTTTGAAGGACACCGGCTCGCCCATCGAAGATCATTTCGAAGAGTTCGAGAAAGAGCCAATCGGTGCAGCTTCGCTTGCACAGGTCCACTTAGCAACAATCAAGGGCACCGGCCGGAAGGTTGCTGTCAAAGTACAACATCCGGCCTTGGAAGAATGGGTGCCACTCGATTTAACTTTGACAAGATTTACGTTTACAACTCTGAAACGATTCTTTCCTGAATACGACCTGGAATGGCTTTCGAGTGAAATGGAAGCGTCTTTGCCGCAGGAGCTAGACTTTGCTTTGGAAGGGAAGAACGCGCTGCGTACACGAAATTATTTCATGGGTTTGCCAAATCTGCCATTGGTGGTCCCAGATGTGTTATGGGGTAGGAGACGAATCCTTGTCATGGAGAATGTGTCTGGTCATAGGACTGATGACCTCGAATACCTGGATTCCAATGGTATTGATCGCGACGAAGTCTCCGCCACCCTAGCACGGATATTTAACGAAATGATTTTTGGAGACACCCCTCTTCACTGTGATCCCCATGGTGGAAACATTGCGATTCGAAAGAATAACGTTAGACGAAAGCCTAACTTCGATATCATCCTCTATGACCATGGGCTTTACAGAGACATACCCAAGCAGCTCCGCAGAAGTTATGCAAAATTATGGCTCGCAGTTATAGATTCCGATGAAAAGAACATGCGAAAATATTCTTATGAGGTCGCTGGAATCACTGATGATCAATTCCCTCTGTTTGCAAGTGCTATTACCGGAAGGGACTACACGGCCGTCGCGAATTCGGTCGTGTCTTCCAGATCAGATGCAGAAAAGGAAGTCATATCTGAGGCTATGGGCGAAGGCATGCTGCAGCAGGTAATACTGACACCGTTCTCCTGTGCCACTGTACTGACCAGAAGCAAGCTGGTTCAAATGTTGGGTAGAGTCCCACGAATAATTCTTCTGATCTTGAAAACGAATGATCTGAGTGAGTTCACAAAGAGCTTATGTTACAAGCAAATACATATGCTGACTCCGCGAAGCCCGTAGCTTAGACGAGAATCTTCATACTCGAGAAGGTCCAGTCCGCAACTTCATGATCCTAGCTCGCTATTGCAGCAAGACCGTGTTTGAGGAACAGATGGAAAGCATTGCCCAATCTGGCAGCAAACTATGGCCGCGCAATCTATATCGACTCATAGCGGCCTGGTCATTCTTTATGAGAGTCCAACTTAAACTCTCTTTATATGAATGTTATGTTTCGTTCAGGCGCTTTGCACGTCTTACACCAATCGCAAGCATTTAGCAAGGCACGATCTAGAGCAAAGATCAAGAATTAGCGTGTAATAATATTACGGTGGCCCACAAGTGCTGGTCACGCCATTTCTGCTAAAAAAGCAAACGTGGGGCAGACTAAGAAGCTTAATGTGGGGCTGAAACGGCCAAAGCTCTCTTGCATGTTCTCTTGGGCTTCTCATTCCTCATCCCTCTTAACGACCGAAGACAGCCCACAAGTCTACGCATTATGGAGGAGCAGGTGAACAAGCTGGTGCAAAAAACTTGGGGTGAGGATTCAACCCAAGTTAACACCTATCACTTTAGGCCTTGCTCATGACTGCTGCCAAGCGAAGTACAGAGAAACTCCCCCCTCACAGCGAGTCTTAATTGCCGTATCTGGCATTCCTGGCTCAGGTATGAGCACGAGACTCGCTTTTGCTGCCTGACTTCTCATACAGATCGAAACAGGCAAAACCACTCTAGCTAGTCTCGTCACGAAACGTCTCAATGACATTCACAATGAGAGATCCCCCGGCTGTGCCTCTACCCCAGTCGCCGCATTTATACCTATGGATGGCTACCATCTCTCGCGTGCCCAGCTATCTGCTATGCCTGATCCCACCACCGCTCATGAACGGCGAGGCGCTGCGTTCACCTTCGACGACCAGGCTTTCTTTGATATAGTCAAAAAGTTGCGCCAACCCCTCTTACCCGAATCCAAAACAATCTACGCACCCTCGTTCGACCACGCAGTCAAAGACCCTGTGGCAGATGACATCCCTATACATCCCACAGCACGTATAGTAATTTTCGAAGGTAATTATTGTAGTTTGAACAATGGTTTGTGGAAAGATGCAGCAGGGTTGATGGACGAACTATGGTTCGTCGAAGTCGATTTTGAGGTTGCGAGGAGGAGGTTGGTGGCTAGGCATGTCAAGGCGGGGATTGCGAAAGATGAAGAGGCTGCGGCAAGAAGGGCGGATGAGAATGATTTAGTAAATGGGAGAGAGATTGTGGACAGGAGATTGGAGGTGCATGAGGTGATAGTTAGTCGGGAAGATGAATCGTGGAAATCAGAGGCGCAGGGTGGGGAAGTGATAAAGTCGCCTCAATGAGGTCAGGTCGTTAAGAGGCCATAGTTGGGGTCCCATCTGGATGAGGAGATCATTATTAGGTCTCGCGCACTTCATCTGTAGCCAAAGTCTGACTGCATACAACACATTGGGGAATCTTCAATCGAAGTATCATCCATTTTGATGTCTCGCTTTCGCAAGGAATTTGCTAAGCCACTAAAGCGTTAAGTCCACGGGTTGCCATACCCTCGTTCACCGTATATGGTACAGAATTGGATAGGATGATCTTTTGATGCTTTTGAAACGTGAATCTGCGGCCAATTTAGAAAAGCAAGCCGCCCTCAATCAGCTTCGCACCCGCATGTTTGCACTATGTTGTAATTCCGAAGCAACCAGGGCCCTCAACCTTCCCCGCAGCAATGAATTAACGCTCAATGTAGAAACGTCATGATCCCTTCGAAGAGAACGGTGCATTACAAAGATAACAAGGATGCTCTACCTCATAACCTTTCGCGCCTGGCCCGCCCTTGCCTGCGCGGTCCAGCGGCAGCTGGCCGTTCTTCGGAGATTTGTCTTTCAAGCCTGCGCAGATTCGCTTCCATCTGGTGCAACTCGTCTTCGCGTTCCACCCAGCGCCTATGCCTTGCGAAATCATGCTCGTCTAGATTCTGCTGACGACTCAGTCGATCAGACAGAGCCTGAATGCGCCTAGCCTGGCTCTCAGCTTGTACCAATTGGGAATCGAGGGTATCCATAGTCTCGTCATCGGAGTCATCGAGGCAGAATTCAGCATCAGTCGAGGTAGAAGGCGCTGTGATCATAGTTCCTGACGATGATGCAGAGTTAGATGAGAGAGAGGAAGCCGTAGCAGTTGCAGAACGAAAAGACGAATGAGCGCTCGGGACACGCTCGTCTGGTTGAATAGTCGTGAGCATAGTCTCCCACTGATCGTCATCAGGACTAAAGCTCCGCTCTCTATCACCTAAACCATCAATGTGGCTTTGGGGTTGTCCAGGCGCGGCCCTCATCCGACGCAGGGGGGGCAAGTCAGATAGAAGGTCGTTGTCCCTTAAACGGCGCATCAGATTCAAACGCGTTTCAACGGACTCGAGGTATGCAGCTTCAGCCTCGCGATATTCTGGAGAAAGTTCGGCTGGATTACGATTCCTCATCCTATTGATCTCGGCTTGGTGACCGGCAACATACTCTCGCTCTCCATCATCACTCAATTCAGCCATTCTTGTTGCAAGACGTGCGAGTCTTTGTTCACGCTCCATATTGAGATTGGCTTCGTCCCCTGCGTCAAGTCGGTGTGCCGGGGCAAATCTGGGAGTTAGTGATGCAGAGCCCACTGACGATGTGACAGCGTATGGCCAGGACCCATTTGAAGTATCCCCAGCAGTGTATGGAGGGGATGGCATGTATCCACGAGGTCCAGGTATTGTTTCTTCCGAAGTTGGTGAGTAGTGGTATCGTACATATACCGGACGCGGAAATGATGGATCTTCTGCTCTTTGCATTTCGCGGAGTGCACGGTCTGCTTCCGACGGTGCGAACCCCGGTGTAGGGCGTCTCCATGCCCCGGCAGCCTCTTGACTGATCCTCGTGCGTCGGCCAGACTCGTCGCCGTCACTGCGAATAATCCTCATGCGCCGACCAGGACGCTCGTACGACAGCGCATCTCTTAACAACGCCCGTCCGCTCTCTAAGCGACTGCGCTGGCTCGCCTGAGTATGTGCTTGATCGGCCTCAGCTTCAACGTCGCGTTGGTCTTCTGGATTGGGAGACCGTGATGTGGACGGTTCTCGTCGGCGTATGTCCTCAAGCAACGAGCGGCGATCTGCTAAGGCTCGCATACGACCTTGGGAGCGGCTCTGGTTACGGGAAAGCAGATTGGAAAGCGTTGATTGATGGTCGCGAACATTTGGACTGTATCTGACGGTGCGTTGCCGCCGAATTGCTGAGCGTGCAGGGGCTGTAGGGTCTGCCTTGATGGCAGTTTTAGATTCGGCGGCATCAGGCTCGACCCACATGCTGTGATTAAGTGATGCGATCAGCATAAGATTCTTGCCTTGAATTGTGAATGCATAATGAGGCTGCTAAACACGCGAACGATAAACGCAACAGGCGCAAACACCACCGCGACAAAAACAACGTCTGCACTCACCGTAAACCCATCGCGCAAAGGTTGCGCTAATCTCCGAACTGGTAAAAGTGATATCGCGCACGCTGAAAGGAGGAGTGTGAATGTAGGCGAAGATGAGGGATGGATGAAACCTGCGACTGAGGCCTGGGGGCTGAAGGATGGAAGGAGAGTCGTTTTCCGCCAAAAAGAAGGCTAATTTGCCGTGAGGCTGGCGCTTGTCAGATCGGCTTCTCAGCGGCCAAACCATTGCAAATCTCGCCATCGAACTACGACGCGACGCACTTGACTGCGTCTATCAAACACGCTGGAGCTCGACTCTGTGCCGGCTCTTGCATCATGATGTTATTCAGACCACTATGATTGAGCTTGGCCTGGCGCGTATCATTCGCCTGCTGAAGGGCACCCCCATCCAATGGCGCGCAATACACGTTGCAGGTACCAATGGAAAAGGCTCTGTCTGTGCCTACATCTCGGCAATGCTGCATGCTGGCAAGATCAAATGCGGTCGTTTTACATCACCCCACCTAATCGACCGCTGGGATTGCATTACGATCAATGAAAGACCTGTGCATGAGGATCTCTTTCGCGAAGTTGAAGGTGCGGTGAAGGCGAGAGACTTTGATGAGGGGATTAAGGCTTCTGAATTCGAACTTCTGACTGCGACAGCGTTCGAGATATTCAACAGAGAGAAAATCGAGATAGGCGTCATTGAAGTTGGCATGGGCGGCAGGCATGATGCTACCAATGTTATTGACAACCCGTCTGTCACAGTCATTACCAAGATCGGATTAGATCACCAATCATTTTTGGGAAGGACTCTGGAGCATATCGCCTACCAGAAGGCGGGTATCATGAAGAACGGCGTACCATGTATAGTTGACGGTAGCAATGCTCCAAGTGTTATCGAGGTATTGAGGAAGAGTGCGAAAGAGATTGGGGCAGCCTCAATACGTCTCGTTCCACAAGATTATGAATTAGAGGAGCAAGTATGGAGTATTATTCCGAAAGACCAATTTGAGGAGCACCAACAGATGAACATCTACTTGGCAGTTGGAGCTGTCCAGGAAATGCTCAGTCGCGAATACAAATATCTGGATCTACGCAACCTCCTACCCTCTGTCCAGGAGACTATCTGGCCTGGGCGTCTGCAAAGAATGAGCATTGAGTCACTGGTCGGACGGGAATATGCTATTCTGCTTGATGGAGCTCACAATACTCAGTCTGCAAAAGTCCTGGGTTCCTACGTTGACCGGAAGCTAAGGAAAGGCAAGCGTCCAGTGACTTGGGTTGTTGCAATGTCAAAAGGCAAAGATGTTCACGAAGTGCTCTCCTGCTTTTTGAGACCCACAGACAACATCCTCGCGGTTGGGTTCAGTCCGGTTGATGGCATGCCGTGGGTCTCCTCAGAAACGGTCGAAGATATATTACATGAGGCGCGAAGACTCCACGTCTCAGATCTGTCCCAGAAGGGGCCTGGAGGTATTGTTGACGCGCTGCGCTTGGCTACTGTGGTTGCAAACGGGGGACCATTGGTGGTTGCAGGGAGTCTATATCTTGTTTCAGATGTTCTTCGAAGTATCAAAATATCTGAGCGACTACATTGATGGTCGTTAAGGGTATCAGCATAGATAGTATCAGATCATAATGTAAAATAAACACATCCTCTGCCATAAAACACGGATTCTAGATTCCATACAACAGCTCATGCAGTGAACATAAATTACAGCCCACCATCATAGGACTCAACCGTGAAAATTGGTGCAAAATAACGGGTGGGTTGGATTCGGAGCGGATGTACCTTCGCTTGTCAAAAATCCAAACACGACTTCCGCGTCGCTTGAAGCCACAGCCAGCCAAACAAGTCTAAGATCCTGAAACTACCAAAAAGTGTTGAATGTATGATGGCATAACTCCACGTCTTCTTGATCAAATTCTTCCAGTCTCCTAGCATATACTTTACAGAGGCCAATACTATATGGAATGGTACAACACTCCCCTGGTCGTGAAAGCCGTGAGCAATTCTCGTGAGAGTAGAGGGCATCATCACCTCCGCTCTAGCTACGCCAACCTCTATACATAGTCGACAATGCGGCTTACGAGACGAGAGCTCTCACACACTGCTAGATTTAGCTAAAGACGTTGTTCAATATACAAATGGGCTCAGCGGATCCTCACAACGGGAATCCTGCTACAGATGGGTGCCAAAACAACACGATGCAATTGCCGAGCAAAGTAATAGTGAAGGAGACCCAGAGGGAAGTCAATGGAGGAGGTACCCCCCGTCAATCGAAAAAGGAGGGAGCTGCCAAGGCTCAAGATGTTGCAGAGCTCAAGGACTATGTAGGCATACCCATGCTACATACACTGTATACCGTCAGAGAAAATTTCTAATACGTCAAAAGCAACTGGGGGATTGTTTGGGGAAAGGTGCTTTTGGTTCTGTCTTCAGAGCATTGAACATGGGCACAGGTGAAACAGTGGCCGTCAAACAGATCAAACTTGCAGACCTACCAAAGAGCGAGTTGAAGCCTCTAACTGTATGTTAGAGTTCCTGGGAAATGCTACGTTTGTGAAGGGGCTAACCCCTCGGGTGCTTAGATCGAGATAGACCTGCTCAAGAACCTAGACGTACGTTGCACACCCAAGATAATGTGCGATTATGCTAACGAGCTTTCCAGCATCCAAACATAGTCAAGTACCGTGGTTTTGTCAAATCTGCCGAGTCACTCAACATCATACTGGAGTAGGTGGCGTGATCGGCTTTAATCTATACCAACAGTAGAGGCTAATTCATTGCTGGAACAGATATTGCGAGAATGGATCCCTCCATTCGATATCGAAGAACTTTGGCAAATTTCCCGAGAACCTGGTGGGTATATACATGTCCCAGGTACTCCATGGATTGCTCTATCTTCACGAGCAGGGTGTCATACACAGAGACATTAAAGGTGCAAACATCCTTACGACAAAACAAGGCCTTGTCAAACTTGCAGACTTTGGGGTTGCCACGAGGACAAACACCTTTCATGAGTCTAGTGTAGTTGGGACGCCTTATTGGATGGCTCCTGAAGTAATCGAATTGTCTGGTGCTACCACCGCGTCAGACATTTGGAGCCTCGGTTGCACTGTGATAGAGCTCCTGGATGGCAAGCCACCTTATCACAAGTTGCAGCCCATGCACGCCCTCTTCCGTATCGTGAATGACGACCACCCTCCTCTTCCTGAAGGAGCTTCTCCAGTGAGTCGGTGATCACCACTACGCATTTACCAGTACTGACAAACTCGACCATGTGCAAGGTGGTTCGGGATTTCCTCATGCAGTGTTTCCAGAAGGACCCCAATCTAAGAGTCTCTGCTCGAAAACTACTCAAGCACCCGTGGATAGTAAACGCAAAGCGATCGGATGCTGTTGTGCCCAAGAAGCCAACAGAGTACGACGAGGCTGTCAAAAGCGTACAGCAATGGAACGAAGCTTTGAAGTCCCCCAACGCGGGTTCATTGCGGAGAGCTTCAAGGCCAATGTCATCCAGTCCAATCCCTGGGAGACGAGAGCCGAACCATGCAATTTCCGCGCCTTCGCGAGCCTCACTAAATGTGGCAAAGCCTCGGTTTAGCACCGAGCAATTCAGGTCTCCAAGTAACGTAGCTGAAGATAATTGGGACGACGACTTCGATTCCGCAATCACTCCCAGTGCATTGCAGCTTCCTCACCTCAGGCCGCACGATAATTTTGGAGGCCTGCTTTCTGCTGAAAAGCTGAAGGCCTTCGCTTCGATTGATACGGTAACGGAAGAAACGAATTGGGACGATAAGTTTGAGGGCGATCTTACAGTAAAAAGCCCTTCACAACCTATCAAATCCGATCCACTGCGGACGATTCGGCCATACCCACCTAAGCCTGTTAGTACTCAACCAATCAAGACAACCGCTTCCACACAGTCCCCAGAATCGAAGCAGTCATCAGTTGCTAGTCGTCGGGGTTTGGCAGCACCAGCTGTACACCAGAAACGGCCCCCTACTAGGCTACCTGGGGCGTTACCTCTGTCTACGACTTATATTGAAACAGCGGAGGACGATTTCTCGGATTTGATTGTAGAGGACGCAGCTTTTGACGGAAAATTTGGAAATCGCAGCAAGGTGAGACTAACATTTATAAGTAATCTTTTCCCAGCTGAATAAATCCATAATAGCAGAATGGAACCTTGGCACCAAAGCTTTTCCACCCGTCAGACATGACCTCAGTAATCCGTTCCATGCAACCCCCAAGATCCGGGGGCAGCTTGCGTCGCCCTCCGGCATCATTGGGGAAGCCTTTGATGCGAAGAACAAGGTCTTCGGTCGAGATACAAAGATACGCCGAAGACGAACAGGACGAGGATTACTCAGACATTTTTGGCAAAGAGGATACTCTCTTAGACAAGCCCGAAAGTGAAAAAGGTTCTGATGAGGGTACTTTGATGCTCGCTTCCAAACTATCCAACAATTCCTGGCTCGGAGACGACGAAGACGACGATGACGATCCTTTTGCTCAATTGGAAGAAGGATTTGACGAGATGGACCTTGAAGCTAATGTCGCTCGAGACAAGTATGCAAGATTGTGTACGCAGGTCGAAGGACTTGTTGGCTCCCTGAAAATCTCTCAAGCGGACGACATGCTCGCGGAACTATCAGAGCAACTGCTTGAGGTCCTATCCGATTTGCCTGATACCAAGAATGTCATTATCAGTGCTCATGGCATGCTTCCAATCTTGGAAATACTTGAGAACTGTCGACATCGAGACGTCATTTTTAATCTCTTGAAGATAGTGAACACCATCATCTTTGATAATGTCGAGATTCAGGAGAATCTATGCTTTGTTGGAGGCATCCCCATAATTACCAATTTTGCGTCGAGGAAGTACTCCAGTGAGATCAGGCTGGAAGCAGCAGCTTTTGTGCGTCAAATGTATCAGACATCGACCCTAACACTGCAGATGTTCGTAAGCGCGGGTGGTCTAAAGGTTTTGGTTGAGTTTCTTGAAGAGGACTACGAAGAAGAACGTGACTTAGTCCTCATTGGTGTCAACGGGATATGGAGTGTCTTCGAACTCCAAGGGCCTACGCCCAAGAATGATTTCTGTCGCATCCTCTCTCGCAACTCAGTCCTTGACCCTCTCTCATTGGTTCTGAGTAGAGTCCTCGATGAAGAGGGCGAACTAGCGGAGCTCTGCGAAGGGCGAATTGCGAACATCTTTTTCCTTTTCTCTCAAGCAGAGAACCATGTCAAGGAGCTCATCGCTGAGCGAACAGTTTTGCACCGTACGCTGCCTACATTATAACACATTATACTTTTGTACTAACTTGTGCATAGGAGTTCTCAAAGAATTGAAACGGATGTCTCCACCCCATCAGATTACGATGCTCAAATTCATCAAGAATCTTTCCATGCTATCAACGACACTAGACCCGCTACAGAACTCCAATGCAATTGATGTGCTCACCGATTTACTCCGCAACAGTGCCAAAGAGACACACTCGAGAGAGGTCTCGAATCAAATACTTAATACAATCTACAATCTGTGCCGGTTGAATAAGTCTCGACAGGAGGATGCCGCACTCAATGGCATCATTCCAGTGCTCCAACGGATAATCAAGACTAAAGGACCTCTGAAAGAATTCGCGCTGCCCGTGCTTTGTGACATGGCCCATTCTGGGAAAGTGGGCAGGAGAGAGCTGTGGCGCAACAAGGGACTGGCATTCTACATTTCTCTGCTTGCAGATGAATATTGGCAGGTCACAGCATTGGATGCAATCTTCATCTGGTAGTACCGTCCTCAATCTTCAGGTCAAGTGCACCCACTAATAACAATTAGGCTACAAGAAGAGACGGCAAAGGTCGAAGAGCATCTCCTTGATGGATTATTCACTGCGGCAATCATCAGGTGTTTCACGACCTCGAAAGCGAATGCATTCGAAAACCTGCTCGAACCCTTGCAGAAATTACTGCGCCTCAGCCCGCCTGTTGCGCTGAGTTTGGCTCATCCTGACTTGTTTCACCGCATATTGCGGAAACTCCAATCCAATAAGGCTGTGGTCCGTCTAAACCTTCTGCGTATCATTCGCAGTATCTGTGATGCTAGTGATGAACAAGGTGCTCTGATCAGCAAATATGGCCTCGATGAGACTATCCAAAGACTTGCCGAGAACGATGGAGCAGTCTTGGTACGGAACATGGCCGGAGAGCTGATAAAATCAAGCGAGATGAATAACAAATTCAGCATGGGTGGAGGTAGGCGCAGGCCTAGCAGAAGTTCGAGTTCTTCGACCACACCCCCTAGCCTATTAACGAGCTATTCTATGCCATCTACACCTACAAACCAACGCTCAGCCTATTCCAAGAACCAAGGTTGTGACCGAGATGTCAGACGAGGAAGTGTCTTCAATGGGGGGATGGCGTACAGACCTGCAAGTAGGGATGGGAGTGGGACAAGTGCACTGCCTGTAATTGTCAATGTTCCAGGTAGTGGCGCGAAGAGCCGATTACCCAGGACCACAAGTCGACCGGCAAGGCAACAGGTTGTAGTGTCCCCAAAGAAGGATGAAAGTATACAGCCTGGTCAGTCTGGTCAGGATATAAACCCGCCTCCCACACCGAATTCACGGAGAAGGAGACGCGTCAGTGGAGACACGCGTTGAGTGTCGAGCGTCTTTCACGATTACCATGCGATTATGAACCATGAGAACCAGCATGTTCCGGGAGTGTCGGTAATATATTTTGGTGGGGGATTGGTGTATTGCCTTGGTATTTGTGGTGGTTCAGTGACCTTGCTCTTCTGCTGGCTAGCTCTTAAGGCAGTAATGTAATTCAAAACATTATGTTCATTCGTCGCTTTCCACCTAAAAGACTTCTAATTTGCTCGGAATTCTACGAGCAGTTGCCATTGCACACGTACCGCAGTACTGACGAGATGTGACTTTGGTACAGTCATCCAGCCAGCTAAGCGGGCTTCGAACGGTAGAGAAGTTGAAGGAAGCATCGAGGGTTTGTGTTCAGCCACAAGTACGTCATCGGTGACTGCCACAATCTCCCCTTGACCTAATCTTTTTTAGCGCCTAAGCTAAAACCAACATCATCTGCTGCTCCCACTTTTGCACCTTACCCAATCCCATCTTCACTACATACCACCACAACAACCTCCAACACTCCTAAACACACTCAGACCATCTTTTCATCATGGCAACTCTTCACTGTGAGTACAATCCACTTTCATCCTACCAGTCAATTGTGCATAGACGACTTCGGAAGTAGAGTGACGACATAGTTGTTGTTTTTTTCAGCATCACTTTCAAGCACGAGCTTCTACTCATCAAATACCACTCCCCCCTTTGTATCCCTTCTTTTATAGCATTAAAGAACCCACCTGCAATCTCTACTGGTTTTGATGCTGTTTAACCGCCATAGGTCGGAAGCTCAGGGCATCGCTGATAAAACGTTCACAGACCTTCCACCTGTCAAGCCCTCAGCCATCGCCCTTGGCACGGTCTTCAACCACGCTGCATCTCTCGCAATCCTCGCGCCTGTCTTCGGCGATACCTACCACCGCGCCCAAGCGGCAAACTCAAAAGAAGAATTCCTAAAGTCCAAGGAGGCCGCCTCAGCCGCCGCCGCATGGGGTTCCTCCCTCGTCGGTAGCGCAATTCAGTCCTACGGTGTTGGTGCTTTGATCAATGCCACTGGTACTTTGAGTTACAAGGGCGCTGCCTACTTGGGCAGCCTGATCTTCATGGCCAGCTCCGCACCAAGCGTACGTCAAGTTTACCCGCTGGCCCTGTTCCTGCTTTTGTCACCTCCAGTGATACTAACATTAATCCAGTTCATCTCGCAAATTTTCACTGAGAAGCGCCCTCTTGACACCGTCGCTGTTGGTGCTCTCGCCCGCGTCTTCGAGACCGTCGGTCTCAGTTTGTTCCTCACTTGGTGGGGAACCCACACCAACCCTTTCGACTAAGCGCGTCGCTTTAGGTGCATGACGCAGACGGCTGTTGAGAAGTCCGTGTCAGCATAACATAGGAAGGTCGTACGTGGTAGGATGGACAAGTGATAGAATGTGGGGTCTCCTCTAGGTACAAAATTGTGTTTATGATGGCGTAGTCTACCGGCATTAGTGCAGTAGTACAGTAGCTTTTGTGTACCAATAACAATGCGATCGAGAACCTGCATTTGCTCTTCTCTTCTCATTTACCATTTCTCAATTGCTTATTGAATACTACTCTCATCATCTGGAATCCCTTTATGAAACATCTAGACGAAAACGACCCTGCTTATTGGTGTAAACATGGATTGATATATTCCTCTTAGTTGAGGGATGTAGAAACCCCCCCTTCAAGTATGTCAATACAGAGTACTTCGACAGAAAGCTAGCCCGACGCTTACTATGTCTCGAGAGTGGAATTACATTCTGGTATGAGTCTATTTGGTCAAAGAGTTCATAAATAATTTGAGCCGAAAGATGAAAGATGAAAACTGAAAAATGAATAAGCAAGCCCTAGCTGTGGGAAACTTGCATACGCCCACAAACCCTTTCACCCACCATCCACCCCCACACAGAAGAGCGACCATGCTTCCCATCTCAGCGCTGAGCAGGACGGCGACCCGAACGACTGGCAGGAGCCGAGTCACGAGGATCGGCAACGTTGGAAGAGCCACGAGTAGCGGCATTATTCAAGGTCGAACGACGGGAAGCAGTCGCCGGCGTTACCGGACCTCCCCCACGCTCAGGCTGAGCTTGCTGCATACGCTCGGCAAGCGCCGGCTGGGTGCTCAGAGCCTGTTCTCGACGACGAGCAGCCTCGTCAAAAGCAGGATGCTGCGCTAACAGAAAGTTTTTTGCCTGGGCAGTTGAGGAGTATGGGCGCATCTGGCTGTTAATGGCCGTCGGGCCTGACTCGAATGGATTCATGTAGCGGATGCCGGCCGTTGGGGCCGGGGCTGCGTCAAAGGAGTCCATGTGCCGCCAGTTTTCGCCGAGAGTCTGGTTGTTGTGAGGAGGGAGAGAGGATGAGTATGGACGATATCGCTGGCCGAAGTGTGGGCTCGCCGCTGTCCCTAGCCGATCATTGCTAGTGCGCACATTTGCTGATAGGCCATGTCGCTGCTCGTTCGAGTAGCGAGGAGTGAGCGTGAGGCGGCCTGGAGATGGATTGGCGAGCAGTCGACGAGCGGTTCGAGAGGTGTGAGATAGAGCCTCGGATGACCTTCTAGCCCCTAATAGATTGCCATCTTGGTATGAGGAACTAGTGGTGATCGCTTGACTGCTGGGATCCTCTATATCTGTGGAACGACCGCCTAACTGTGCTGGAAGCCGAATGCGGCATGCGGTATTGAGATCTTGATCACGTGGAGGTCCTTTTTCGAACGCCGACATTGATGCTGAAGACGAACGATGATTAGGATGACGTCTCGGTGTTCTCTCGAAAGATTCTTTTGATACCAGAGAAGAGCGTTGATTATGACAGCCTTGAGGCACTACTCCATTAGAGTCGACGGACGAGCGATGGTTGAGCTCGTTACCGTTAACAGGTACCCCTGTATTCTGGGCTTGGGAGGTCTGACGCCGAGGCGTGATGGGCCCAGTGATTGTTGGAGGATGTCTGAGGGTTGGCACAAACGGGGGATCTACGAGATTAGGTGTGAGGACATGGCCCGTAAAGGCGTACGGTCGCCTAGGAGATGGTGGTGGGGGCATCAGATCTCTGCTGTGGCATGTGTTGTGATGGCTGCTCCCCAAACCATCGCGAAGTCCCGTTTGAAACTCCCGAAGCGAGTCACCACGCTTTCTCTTGGCAGAATGCTCGTCTTTCGAAGGACTCAGCTGCATCGCAGGCTCTTGGGTCGCTAGTGCTTCAGCTCCTTTGGTCAATCGGTCAAGATCTGCAGCGCTTCCGCGAGCAAGGCGAGAACCGACATCAGGGAGATTGCAGGAGGGCGTGTTATTATTAACAGGAGCTGTATTCATGTGCAATTGCTGCTCATCTAGGCGTCTCTGCAAATCCCGAGCGAGGCTTGCACCTACTGAACTCAAGACAGTTTCGATCGATGTAACGTCCTGACCAAGCGCTATGAGCCTTCGTCCCGCTGCCAGTAGCTCCCTAGGAATTGATCAGTGTTTAACTTTCGACTCCAGTAAAGTTGAGGTACATACTCTCGCATCGGACCAATACTACTCAAGGACCGCACAATCTCTGGCTTCCTCTCTTCCCAACGCCTCAGGGCATTTCTTGACAGGAGCGCGTTTTCGTAGATTTTGGAGCCGAAACGAATAAGGGAGAGGTATTGAAACTTGAATATTACGAGTAAGCAATTTTATCTGGAACTGTAGAACCGTGGATACCTACAAGTAATGCGTCAAATCCTGGATGGGCGCCACCAAGAGCGACTGGCGGAGTCTGAAAGTAGCTGTCAGGAATGTTACTATCATATTCGCCTTTCGAGGTTCCATAGATGTAGAAGAGGGCTTTGTCGGAGCGATCATCCTTTTCCGTAATGCAGAGAGGGCAAGGGGCACTGGGTGTTTGCTGATCCGAATGAAAAGGAACGCCTGAATAGTAGCGTCAGATCTTGGACTGTTGTATTCTCAATCGGCGTCACATGAAAGCTTACCGCCACCTTCAAAATGCTTTCCACAGGAAAGGTGGCAGCACTCAGTTAGCCAGAGCTTCGTTACTCGGTCGTCGTGAGGAGCATCGCTTTTGCGCAGCCCATGAAGCTCGTCATCGTCTGCGTAGATAGCTGGAAATGGCTGTTGGCAAATCGTACAACTAAGAATGATATCGAGAGCTGCCAGAGATGAAGACTTCTTGCTGTATGTAGGTATTGCCATCCTGAAGGTCACCGCATAGGTCGCGTCTTGGCGATAGAAGTTTAAGTGCATGTAGACAATCCTGGGTTCTAGCACGAGGACGTACTCCAGCTGCGTCCGTGTCTAGGATTAGTAAATGGCTTGCAATAATTACATAATAGCTCATATCAACCGCTAACCTCTACTTACGTGGACGCTGAGATACGACGTCTTGAAGCCTGCAGGGCTATACGTGGCGAAACGTAATCAGAGGCTACCCCGCCAGTCTCAATGTATGGACGGATGAATTGCACAGAAGGAAAATCAGGACCAAATTATGTGGAGTAAGAGAAAGAAGGTCGTCACGTCAACCTAAACATTGCGGAAAGAGAGTGCTTGTAGATCTAAACAGCAGATATTCTGCATGCTGAGGGTAGCTTTGCTTTATCACGCGGAACTGCAAGCTCTAATGCTCATCTCTGTGAATATGAAGGAAAAAGCCAGGCGCCCATCACCATGCAAATGCTTAAACAAACGTTCGGCAAGGGTACCTATGACAGGACCATATTAGTCCTATATTGCCGACTGAAATCTTTGCGTACTTACTCTTCAGGATAGCCTTGCTCCCTATCAGCGTCCATAACGTATTTTCGTCCACCAACGGGCGACGTCCTGCTCATTCCACTGGGAAACGGTGGGAGTCCATCTGGTCCAAAGATACCTGCAGTAACATTCTTCTCTTTCTGGAAAAATGCTGCTAACCCCTTCTCTTCTCCTTGTTGCTTTACTTGTACCAATTGCTTTGCACCTGCATCTCCTATCTGTAATACATCTTCTTTTGGGTTTGCTTTGCTCCCTACCGACAGTAACCCCACAACATCCGCCGGCTTGACTACGCTAAGTCTGGGATAGCTGCGCCGTATATCTCTCTTGTAGTATGGGTTTTCCGCTATGTCACCGGCTGGAACGGTGACGGGGTCGTCATAGGCTTCTGGGGGATTGGCCCCTGGGGGTGGATTCCGGTATTGAGGGTTCAGAGGGACTCCAGTCGATCTATCTGCGTCGATTGCAAGAGCTCTTCTGATACGATCCCATATACCGTGAGATTGGACTGTATATTTCTTGTCCAAATTAGCAGATATTCGCTAAGATTATTCGTACATGGTCCTTACCTTCCACACAGCAGTTGTCTTTGTTGCCGAGGCTACTTGCCTGGCTGCCCCAGACCCGGCGTTTGTCGCCATGATCTTTACAAATGCTTCAGGAAAGAGTCAGTGGCTGTTTTTCCGATCAATAGCCTGCAGGTAGTATGCGATGCTCACATGGAAATATCCTTTGAGACGTATCATACAGATGATTGTAAGGCCGGAGTGCCAGGGCCGAATAAGGTACGGCGGTATCTGTGTGTCCCTATCAAGACGCTAACGTCTTTAAGGGCTTTCTCTCAATTCCCACCTTGTTCGAGCAAAGAGCGTTTATTACAAGCCTACAGTGATAGTCAAGCGGTCGTTGGTTTTACATCTCATGAGGAAGAAGTAGTCAATATACTGCGTCTCTCATACCTTGTAGTATAACTTCCCTTGATGCAAGAGGACAGTTTGTCTCTGCAGTTTCGAGACTTGGGAGTTCCTATCGATCCTTCCCGCATCTCGCTACTGCGGCGGGGAGGAGACATGATCGTCGAGTGCACAAGAACAAGGAATAGACTCTCGGGCGAAAACACATACTCCCTACAGCCACATCCGAGTGTCCTGATCGGCGCCTATTCTTGCTTCCCTCTTCCCCTCATCCCCAACGACAAACTAAGATCAACAACATTTCTTCATGTAGCATCGTACTAATTCGAACATCATCGGAATGGTAGAACTTCGCAAGCGCAAGACGCCCGCTGAGCCAGCAGCTCCTCCTCCTCCAGCGAAGAAGGCTAATTCCGTCAAATCGTCGGTCTCGAGCCAAAAGCGCGAGTCTTCGGCCAATGGATCCGCAACAGCAAAAAGAACCACAATTAGCCTAGGTGATACCGTCAACCTTGACGACTTTGGCGGCGAAATCGAGACAAATGACGGGGAGAAGGTGACCTTGAAGAAACTCGTCGATGAGAGTAAGAGTGGCATTGTCATCTTCACGTACCCGAAGGCCTCGACCCCTGGATGTAAGATTCCCCACTGAACGATGCTTGCAGACATGAAACCCCCAAATCTACATAATGCTTTTCGGCCTCCGCCCTGAGGCTATCCATTCCCTTCTGAACATTGGGAGATCAGCTACAGACGTAATCTAACGTCGGCTAGGTACTACCCAAGCTTGCTTGTTTAGAGATGACTTTGCAAATCTCACATCCACTGGTTTCGCAATCTACGGCTTGTCTCGGGATTCCCCTAAGTCTAACACGATCTTCAAGACGAAGCAAAAGTTGCCATATACTCTGCTCTGTGATCCGAAAGCCACGCTTATCAGCGCGATCGGAATGAAGAAGGCGCCCAGCGGAACCGTAAGTATGACCTCAGAAGTCACTCATGTTGTTTGCTATGCTATGAAAACTTTCGCACAAGCACTTCCAGTTTTACCCATTTGCGAAATGAAATATAATGGACCGTCTGTCAATTTAAGTGGAAAGGTGCTCACACGTAGTTCCTATAGACGCGGGGGGTTTTCGTCGTCAGCAAAGCCGGTAAAGTCGAACTTGCGACTCCAGGAGTAAGTTACGCCCGATTTGATCCCATTGCTCGCTAGTTAATAAAGATACCCTTATCGCAGGGCCCTCTAGCCACCGTGGATGCCGTTCGCGACCTCATCGGAGCCAAGAAACCTGATGCTATCGAAGAAGCAGCTAAAACTGAGGGAGGCGAGCAAATGGAGACTGCAGTCGAAGTGGCTAAGACTGATGCTTCAGAAGCCGAGCATACTAACGCTATCAATGGGAGCGCGGCTGAGGCTGAAGTTGCTGCCGAGGTCGCTGATTCTGCGGAGAAGCTGGATGGGACCCCACAGGCATAGCTAACATTCAAGTGACCTTGACTCTCCGATACAATGTTGCGCCGAAAAAGCCTTGTATTATGCTCGTTCTTCCGGCGCTGAGGTAGTGTAAGATGGAAAGCGAATGTTTGAAACAACTGAACTGAATGAGGAAACCAATCTTTGTAAATTTCGTGACACACACGACTCTGAGGCTGATTAAGTTCAAAGCTTTTAAGCCTGTATTTTTACTGATGCGTGAAAGGATCTCCCTTGTCTCCTTTCGTCGTGTAGTACGCACAAAAAGCGTCCTGAACACGTACCCTCTAATCCAATCGCTCAAAAGAGCCAGCATTATTCAAAATGAGCATTCGCGAATCAGTATTCATCCTCCAAGTTGATCTTCTGTCCCACAACATCCCTTTCCTCCTTCAAGCTCCGCTCGCTAAAATACCGCTAACATCTCCATCACCCTTTCCAGGCATTCATGGGAGCAGCGGCATTCACCGCTAGCAGCATAACATCAAGCTCCAGCCAGGAGGCAGGAGCGATATTATACATTAGTCCATACAAGTGGTAGCCAAGAGAACGGCTATGGTGATTACTGTGAGCCATAGCAAGGGAGGTGGGGACTGACGCCATATACCTGCCATTGTATGGGTTGAAATGTTGGACATCGGGACGGGCTGTAGCAGCTCAAGTTGCTGTACTTTGGAGATGTTGCGGGAGGAGTGCGATGACCAGCGTCAGGGTTACTGCGTCCAGTGTGAAATGTATTGGCAGAAGACTGCTTAGGTTACGGGCTGCCAAGGTGAGAAGATCCGTAGCCATGGTGGTAGAAAGAAATCTATTGAACGATGAGCCTGAACAAATTGGGACGGCTGGGGTAATGCTGAGATAGGCGGGTCAATCCAAATTGACCAGTGTAGAGTGATCATTTTAGTGAGCGATAGGAGGAACACTTCCAGTCTTAGAATATCAGGATTCCGGATACTATCAAAGATTTGGCGGACCGAAAGTGTTGAGAGTAAGTCTAAGCAGAAGCACACCTATGGACGTGGCTAGGTCGACCACCTATCTTCCGAAATCTGACCAAGCACCTTTACGCCATCCGTATGATCGCCATGTTCCTTCAAAACTCCTCAGCGAGTCCACGGTTTGGTGAGCTCATCCTTCAGCCAAAGATCATCGAGCCTTGCGCCGCTTGAGGAAGGCATTGTCATCCATCGGTTGTCAAGCAAAGGAAGGCAAAGTTCTCCAGCGACTTTTGTACCAGAAGATCGAGGAGCTTATTTACGCCGCCAAGGACAGCCAGCTGTATGTCTGTGTCGACTGACGTGCCAAAGATCGACTTGGCGGAGACACTGAAGACATGGCTGGTCCCAGTGAATACTATAATGGTAATGATGTCAGCGATTGTTATGCAGCGAGCTGAAAAATCCAGAAACATTCGTTGAAGCTTGGACGGAGTCCGAGGGCTGTTGCGTCAAATGTTTTGGCTTTATTCAATATAGATCCTATGGGTCAGTGGCATTTGGGTGTGACAAACAACACCGCTCTTTACAGAACCCATAATGGGAGAGTCACTTTGGCGAAACAACAGCGAATGGATAAGATCGCGGAATAGAACTAAAGGCTCACTGCAGGGTTTATGGCGTTTTGAGTAGATATGCTCCGGTAATGACTGTGGTGACGGATTGTGGTAACGAAGGATTAATCGAAAAGCGAGGTCCTGCGGAAGGCAAGAGAAGCCTTTGTGATGTTGACAGCAAATTAGACCAGTTCCCATATACAGTATATGCAGGTGGTCGAAGCAAGATTGTATAAGCACACCGCAAGACTATAGGAGTGGGTCGCTCGGTATTGAGACTCCCCTCGGCAACTTGTTACAAGTATAGCAGTCGACAGCGTCATAGTGCACTATTACGTGGCCACTGACGGTACAGCAATTCTAGAAAGCCTCCAAATGGGCGCTTGAAGGAGCAATAGTACTGGCAGGCGCTTTATCCTCCCAACTTCGACCAACGCATCGGTGTCTGCTCCGGCAACGCCAGCGTTGAGAAGCTCGGCGTTCCCCGTCACCGTGACAGCTAACTGGGACGCCATAGCCTGTACTTCTTCGAGGCAACCATTGAAAATTGTGAGAAACGATCGTCAGGTTTCGCAAATCCAAAGCGGTCTTAATTTCGCAGGGTCTGTCTCTGATAATTGGAGGCTCGGTCTCTGTTACTCTTAGCGCGCTTGTGCTGGCTCCGTATGGCGGATCTTGTAGCTCTTGCGTACAGTGACTTTAAATTTGAGACCCCATAGGACAACCCTATATAGAGGCATCTCAGCGGATCCATACCAGAAAAAGAAAAAGCTCGGCTGCATCAAGCGGGTTGAAAGCTACTGCCGCCTGAACAATAGCAAGGAACGAGAATACTACGATCGCTAGAGATGGGAGCCCTGTGACACTATCGATCCCCAGTTAATGCACCACCTGCCGAGAGTAGCAACCCCACGGGTGGATCAACAGGTACTGGCAAATAGGTAAAGGCGGGCAGGCTAATGCTCAGGTGAAAGGAATCAAAGTCGAGGTGATAGAGGCTACCCATCGACAGAAATTTCCAGACGAACGCAGTGTGGGTTTTTCGCAGTAAAAATCGCGTATGAGACGACATAAGCAAGGAGCTAGGCAAAGAGTAGCAAGCCGGAGCTTTGGGAAGCCTGCACGTATATAAAAGTAAATGGTATCTCGAGTTGTATTGACAATATTGGAAGAATGGAAGAATCCTGCCACAATGAGACGTGCAAGCTCCTAGAAAGCCTATAATATCGACTGTGGCTCTCGAACATCTGCAAGGCCTCAACAGCTTCAAGCGTAAATGGCTGCAGAGGAGTGCACGTAAATTCTCAATCTTGCGGAGTTTTCATAGGCAAACAAGTCGTTTTGCAAGCACGCCGTCCCTCTCACAGATCGAATACGTCCACAGGACTCAGTGTGCTAGCCCCTTCCAGTACCATGGTGGAGCGTAGTGGGATGTCTAGGACACGCGAGCAATATCTGCATTGTCTTTTCTTCAATAAAATATAGCCTCAAATCTCGTCCTAAATACCTAGCTCTTCACCGGTATCTCCTGCCAACTCATTTTCGCCATGAAGGGTGCAGGAGATCAAGTTCCCGAAGGACTCGGGCTCCGGAATACCTGGGTCTGGTGTGGCAAAATATCGCTGTTCCCAAGGTACAACGCAGGAACTGAAGAATTGGGTTAGTACCGAGGTAATAATGGCTTTCAGTATGCTCAGGTAGTCACACGAGGTACATGTGCCAAACAAAGGACCAGCAAAACATTGACTGTATTGAATGAAAAGTGCGCTGGGCCGAGCAACAAGAAAGAAAAGATTCCTCTAGTCCGGTGGCCAAGGTACCCACCTACCTCATGCGGGTGAAATCGGAGCTAAAGTCGACGCTAGTCACCGGAGACAATCACCGAAGAAAAATTCGTTCTCTCAGCAGTCTGTGAGAACATACCACGCCGCAACTACAAACCTCTCTCCATTTTCACACCAAAACCTATCACCATCCATCACCTACATATCATCTCTTCCTAATTGGATCTATACGACTTCCGATCCTGACTGGCCAAGCCTCACCTCCATCATCAACCACACACAACCTTCCACCCAAACCATGCGCGTTTTCTCCTCCAACTACACCTTCGACTACAGCTGGAACGAAGTCTCAACAGCCAACTGGCTCAAATATTGTCCCTGGAACCAAAAATCCTCCCATGTCGTTGCCGTCGACACCCTTTCCCGCTACGTTGACCAAGAAACGGGTATCCTACGTACCGAACGCCTCATAACATGCACACAATCCGCTCCCGACTGGGTTGTCGCTCTCTTCGGCGGTAGCTGCACTTCTCATGTCTATGAAACATCATATGTTGATCCAGTCGCGAAGAAAGTCACCATGTGCAGCACAAACCTTACCTGGTCGAACATGATTAGTGTACGGGAAACAGTGATATACGAGCCCGATGAGAGCAAGAGCGAGCCCGGCCATGAGCGGACGAAGTTCGAGCAGGAAGCGAGGATCACGGCACTTTGTGGAGGATGGAAAAAGGTCAAGGCGAAGATCGAGGAGGCGAGCGTGGAGCGGTTTAAAGAGAACGCGAAGAAGGGGAGGGAAGGATTTGAGGCGGTGCTGGAAATGAGTAGGAGGGTGTTCGGAGAGGAGAAGGAAAGGGAGAGGATGGGCAAGCAGATGTCTGAGGCTTGAATTAACGACGAGCACGCGAGCAAGGCAGGCATGATTTGATTTAGCGGTCATGGTGGCGTTTGATACCATTGGTTTCGACCTTTTTAAACGGTCAGGACGGCGATCCTACAAAACCAAAACAACGACGAAGCAAATACACTTCACATCTTCTGATACGACTCATCGAGGTCTCATGATAGATATAGATTTGGTTGCTAGACTCTGCAATACTTCATTACCAAGCTCTTGCGTTTCTGACGTTATTCATCCCGTACTCATTGTGCTTTGAGTCCTCTTCGAGACTCCACATTGTACATTGAAACCCTCTTGAAGGTGCTCGAGAGCAAGATAGATCCTCGTTGCTTCCGAACCAACCAATAACAGATTGACGGCTGCGCCCATATCTCTTAAGAGCATACAACAGTATCATGTGGTCCTCTCCTGCTCCAGCCAGAATTTAAAGCAATACTGCAGTACACTTGCTCTGTGTTAGATTCCCATGTTGTCGTATTCGCGTCGACGGATGTTTCGCCAGATCCAAAGAGGCCCTTCCTTCTCTTAGAGTCCAGATCAAATGACATGCGGGATGTAGTCGGATAGTCATCTGTCAATATAGCTGATGCCATGCGCGCGCGAGACGGGCATGGCAGACTACCTTCCATTAAACAACAAGGGAGACTGGAGTCCACGGTCTAATTACTTTCTCCCCTTTGACATCGAGTTGACGACGCTTTTAATAAAGTGGCTCCGGCCTGGCTGCCCATGTTCCTTTTGATTGGCATTAGACGGAGGTCCTCATGGCCCTATGCCTACATATCCTCCGTGAGTAGAGCCCAGTGGAGGCCCATTCAGGAGCGTCCTTACATCAAGTCATGGCGTAGTACACTGTATCTTCACGTCCATTGTCGTCTAAGGCTTTCTAGAGCCGGGAATGGTCGTGGAGGGCTCGGGTTGCAGGCGTCCGTCATTACATCGGTACGTCGATCGTAGATGACGAAGGACCATTTCACCTTATCCTTCATCTGAAGCCTTTAGCTTCCGATAGCCCGACGATAGATAGCTGAGCGAGTATGTCCACATGCCGAAACTTCTGACACCCGATTCGCTAGATACGGATAGCCCGTACGAGTAGTCAATCTCTTATTGCAATACAAAGTAGAGATAGCACGGCGGACCCTCACATTAGGCCTCCCAGGACCACCTTGCCTAATCCAGCGAATTCGGCCTTGGCACCGGCCCTGCTAGCATCTTCAAATTCTTTGACAATCCCTTGAATAATGACTTTGCGAAGCTTTGCATCCGCTTTGGTAAAGAGCTCTCCCGTCACTGGAGCACACATTGCTGGTGAAGGCACTAAAGTCATAATACGGGTGTAGCAGTCTATTAGTACATCACACAACGTCGCAAACGTCTCGAAGAAGTCTGGATCGAATGGCAATGACGGAGTAACTAGATACGTATATTCCTCGCCTGGCAAAAGTTCCTGCTCGCTGGCGGGGAAAGATGGCATCGTGGACGTAGTCGTAGACATATTAGACATCTTTTTGATGTCCGCAGGATCACTTGTACTCATTGGAAGACCGATGTCTGCTGCTGAACTTGTTCTGCGCCCCTTTGTACCTCCCTGAGCCGCACGCTTGAACATTGAAGGTAGGCGTGCACGGGAGAGCGAGGATGCAGAGCTCCCATCTGGCGGATGAACTTGTTGATACGACTCGAATTCAGATAGTAAAGCGTTTAGCGCACGAAGGTACTCTTGTGGGTTTGTAGAGTTCAGGTCGAAAACGCTGGGAAGAGAAAGCCCAAGCAAAAGATAATTAGTAGCTCTGCGAGCAAGCTTTTTCGGGTCGAAGAAGGGCATCTTTGCAAGGTCCGACTTGGTGAAATACAGGGTGTTGTACCAGTAGACACGTCCTTCGTGAGCTTTTCTCAGATAGTCCAATGTAGATATTCTCTTCGTGGACACATCATGTAGCTGCTGATAGATGATACTTGGATTCTGCATGCCCCCACCGGAGGCTGGTGGAAGACTTGGGGTTGGTAAGGAAGCATTGTTGCCGCCTTGTCCAAAGCTCACGTTCGATTGTGAAGTGCTTGGAGGCTTGCCGTAATCGGTGCGATATCCATTTGCAAAAGCAGTATCAGCCATCGTGAGCGAACCTGTGGAACTCTCGAGATCTGCATGAGTAGAAGCACCTATCACTGATGGGAATGGACCATCTAAGCTTCTCTCGGTTGACGCAGGTTTGCGGGCAGATGAGGAAGTCGAATTTGAAAGGTGGTTCTTGCCGAGCCAGGACGGAGCGAGTTTTCTCTCAGGGGGCTGCGTAAGAGAGGCAAGTGAGGCGTTGCTTTCAGATGCAGTCCTTGACTTGTAGGGGCCTCGATGGGAAGATCTGGAGGAGGTGGAGGAACGCTTGGTGCTGAAGCTAGGGGGATAGCCTTCATCAATTGACTCAAAAACGCCGTCGGTCTGTTGCGGGTTGGACTTGTTGCTAGCAATACGTTTGGCAGAGACCTTGAGACTCGATACAAAGCTCGTAGGACCCGCGGAATTTCGATGCTGTCCGTGCCCCATCATCCATGTCTCTCCAATGGGAGGCTAGTGCATTCCAAGCAATAAGACACGAACGCTCGTCCCGCGGCGTGTTGCAGCGGCTAGGCGTTGACGATGCCACGGTGAAGACTTGCAGTCGCTGTACGAAGAATGGCTGAGCGAAGATTTGTGAAGGCCAGGAGTAATTGATGTATCAGGATGACACAGCAAACGTATCCGCAAAAATGCATGTAAGCAGACTTGGACCCCAATTCCCTTCGGTTCAGTCTTGATCTTACCTGCCGTCTGTAAGATCGTCAGGTACAGGACTCGCTTAGGCGCGGCCTGCACCACCGTTTCCGATCCTCTTGTCCGCCAATTTTTTCTTTTTTTCTTGATCCATTCCTTTACCGTTCTTGCGCGATTCTGTGCTTGACCGAGAAGATGGATGCAGATACCGGATCAGATGTGCCTACACCGGGCAACTGGCCCGTTGATCCCCAGGAAGACGTGCCCGTATCGAAGGATCGCATTTGGGTCGACGGATGCTTCGACTTTGCTCATCACGGTACGCACACCCTCTTATCCGGGTGCTGCATGTTCGTGGAGAGCTGAGGGTATTCAGGTCACGCTGGTGCCATGCTACAAGCAAGGAGACTAGGCAAAGAGCTATGGATTGGAATACATTCGGACGAGGACATCTTGGAAAACAAAGGGCCGACTGTGATGACATTGAAGGAGCGGTTGGTGCCCTTCATGACCACAGATTGCGCCTAGCTGAAGTTTCGGCGCAGCGTTGCTGCCGTCGATGCATGTCGATGGTCTACCAAATCTGTTCCCTGTGCCCCATATGTCACTTCATTGCCATGGATTTCTCATTATGGCTGCCAATATGTGGTGCATGGTGATGATATCACTTCAGACAGTGGCGGCGAGGATTGCTATAGATATGTCAAGGCAGCTGGTCGGTTTTTAGTTGTAAAGCGGACACCCGGGATCTCGACGACCGAGCTTGTGGGAAGAATGCTTTTGTGTACTAAAAATCACTTCATAAAGTCACTCCTGGGGATGTTGTCAGGCGTCGAAGGACCGAGCAGCCCAGATGAACGTAAGAAGCTAGGGAAAGAAATGATGCAGAGGATTAGAGATTATGCCACAGACGAGTCCGGTTCAAAACCTGGTCTGGTGGTCACAAGCTGGATGGGTTCCAAAGCAGCCAAAGAAGATGATGTTGCGGAGGAGAAAGGGTCGTATCACGATATCGTACATGGTATCCCTCCCCGCCCGGGACAACGCATTGTGTATGTCGACGGGGGATTCGACCTTTTCTCACCTGGACATATCGAGTTTCTGCGACAAGTAGCCAAAGCAGAAGAAGAAATTGGTCGAAAGAACGGGTGGTATGATGATCAAGCCAAGGACTATGCGCCTGCATATATCGTGGCTGGTGTTCATGATGACGAGGTCATCAACCATTGGAAAGGGGTCAACTACCCAATCATGAACATTTTCGAGCGTGGCCTTTGCGTACTCCAGTGCCGAGTAGGCCTTCGCTGAAATGCCCTACATGAACGAAGCTAAGAAGCAAGCAGTTTGTGAACTCTATCATATTCTCAGCTCCCTTTACACCGAGCAAAGCCTACCTTATGAACCTCCCCTACGGTACTCCTGATGCTGTATATCATGGGCCAACTTCTTTTATGCCATTGACTTACGATCCTTATACAGCTGCTAAGGAAATGGGTATTTATCAGGAGATCGGTCATCATGAGTTTCAGAATGTCAATGCTGGCGAGATCGTGCAGAGAATATTGAAGAGCAGGGAGATGTTCGAAGCAAGGCAGCGGGCCAAAGGAGAGAAAGCTGTCACGGAAGAAGCGGTCAAAAGAAGAGAAACGATGGAGCAAGACGCAGCGAAGCTTGAAAAGGATCGAGCGATTAATAGGTAGGCTTAGTAGAGCTCCATGTCAGCATATGCTCTCACCTCATCTGCTCGGACATTGTACCAAAGGCACGAAGTCTCGTAATCCACCAATACTGTGTTGAACTTTGCTATCTATTGATCCAATCTCCTATGAGTACGTCGGTTATAAATTAAGTTTTTTCACGATGTTCTGCTGGTTTATGCTTTTTAACCAGCTTGATCGTTCGCTTTTTCTGCCTCCGTCTATTTCATGCTATTCTAGTCGTCTGTCGAGGTATGATTCCTCCCGTTTTGGGGTTCTAGCGGCGCAAGATCTCGTTCTTAAGCGTCTAGCTGTCGCTCCTGCACGGCGACACCCCATTCATGCTGCTCCATTCCGTACATGATATTATTGAGCCACGTCTTCAGGAGCAGGGTATACTTTCCAGTGCTGCCGGCAGAGGTCGGTATCTCCAACTCCTTTCCTCGGAATTGAATCACGGAAACCGGGGCGATAAAGTACTACCGTAGCGTTAGTCAACTTCGGGTTTAGAAATGAGAACGCTAAACTCACTGCCGTCCCAGCAGCGAAGGCCTCCAGCAGTCTCCCTTGCTCCACAGCCTCCTCAAGCTCGTACATAGTATACTTCCTCTCCACGACTTCAATATCTTCAGCCAATCTCTCTTTCGCCAGCCCAATGACACTACTTCTGGTCACTCCATCTAGAATAATCTTATCGCCCAACGGAGCCGTGACAAGCTGCACACGCCCTTCTCGTGTCCTCCACACCACAAAGAAGTTACTGGCTCCTGCCTCAGTAATATCACACTCCTTTCCTAGCAACCACAACACCTGATGGAAGCCTCGAGCTCTGGCCTCATCCTGTGCTATCAACGAAGGCCCGTAATTGGCGCCCACTTTCGCAAAGCCGAACCCTCCAGGCCAAGCGCGAACGGTATCTTCTTTACTCGCCAGCAACTTCAAGCCGGGCTTTTTCTTCTCATCCGAGCCATTGGCTGTCGGTGCAAGGTTGTCGATCCCTGGGTCCAAGCTAGGAAAGCAACAAGCTATGATATACAACAATGCTGCCTTTGGTCTCTGCACCCCCAAGTGATCATCATTGGCAATCATTGTCGGCCTTAGATACAGGAAACTGCCCGGCCTACTCTTCGGCAACCACTTCTCCCCATCAACAGCTACCAACGTCTCAATAAGCTTCTGCAATTCCTCAGGGTCGAAAGCTGGGAGGGCGATTCTTGTGGCACTTTTGAGCATGCGGCAGCAATTGCGGTCAGGACGGAAGATTCGGAGCTTAGAATCGTAACCGCGGTAAATTTTCATCCCTTCGAAGCATTCGGTTGCGTAGTGGAGAACTGAGGTGGTGGGCATAAGAGTTAGAGGCCCGTAGGGTAGGAGGTGAGGAGGCGCCCAGCCGTCTGTTGAAGTCCATTGACAGGTTATCATGTGGTCCGTGCAAACATTTTGTGCCCAGACTTCTGGAGAGTTTGGTTCTGGGACGGCTCGCGGGTTTTGGTTGCGGGTGAAGATGAGTTTGGAGGCGTCCAGCTCGGAGAGGTGGGTTGATGCGCCATTGGTGGTTATGGAGGGGGCAGTTTTGATGATTGCGTGTTTGATAGCTGTCTCTGTGAGCTCTGAGGTCGTTTGTGTGGCGATGGGAGCCATTGGAACGATTTCAATTGCGGATGAGTCAGACTGAGCAAGCCGGAGGGATCGAACTTGAATGAGTAGCGAATTGCTCAAGGGACTGTAAGACGGTAATGGTGAAGGAAGGGTGCTATCTGGTGGGTGGCAAGATTGTAGATGGAGGATAGAAACAAGTCAACAGTGGCAGCACCGAATGCGTCTTATATGAGCTGACGGTGCATTCCGTCTGCAACACTGATAGATAAGGCGAATTGACTTTCTTAGTAGGATTTATGCGCATTAGGTAGTATCCGCACAGGACGGGACGCGGAAAAATTGGATAGCGCTGAGTCACTTCGCGAGGACAGAAGATTGGCAACAATGACGATGAAAACATGGGCCGTCGCGAGCCGGCAGCAACCGCTCTCTACAGTGCGTCCTTGCACATCACATTCACGAGAAATTGTCTTATGGACAGCTTGGGTGCAAAATCCTATGATGCCGCTGCGAGCTATCTGTGGCCTTCGGTCGTAATGCTAGGAAATAAGCACCTGAACAACGTGGCAACCTAGAAGGAAGATGTTCGTCAGCTTACGTAGAAGCTCCACTGTAAGCACTCTAAGGCATGCGAAGAGCGAGCTTTGGAATCAGTGATTGGCGGTCCATCTTTCTGACCACCATCACACTTAGTACTCCTCATCCGCCAACATGGCTAGGAAGTCCTCCTCGATTTTCTTCTGCCTGAGGTACAGCTTCTGGATAAGGATATGGTCAGTATGGAAGTAAGCGTAATCAATGCTGTCACTCACCTCCTCACTCTCCTTCATCTGCTTAACGGACGCATTGCGCGACTCTTTGATCATAGTCGCGAATCTCTTCTTTTCAGCGTCGATCTCTTCCTTGAACTCCTTGAACTCCTCGCTCAAGGCATTGCCGACTTCAAAAGTGCCCTCCTCCATCTGCTTAAGTCCTTCAGGACCAAAGTACTCCAGTACCATGTCGCGGAGCTCGGCCTGACATGAGTTCCAATCATCGAGGTGGCGGGCAAGCTCTTGCGCGTGGGTCTCAACCGTCTTATGGAATTTCTTCATGCGTAAGCCGAGGATTGTTTTACCAGTACGATTCCTGTCGGTAGAGATCCATTCGAGCTCTTCGTCTTGGAATGGTTGGCTCATCGCTTGGTTGTCCTCGAGGACATCTTGCTCTTTTTCACAAAACTTTTGGTCGGACATTGTAAGACGCTGTTCAAAACCAAGGAAGGCTGTGTCAATGTCGGCATTTGCCATGTTCTGAATATGTTCTCGTGAGACGTCAACAGAATCTATGATATCCGTGAGCTGAGTAAGGTAGAGTGAAGCGATGTAGACTGACCTGAAAATGCGGCAGCCAATGAATGCTCTGGTTGATTGATCTTGCGCTGCTTGCGGTCTTTGGCCGTCTTGCTGGCCGTTTCTTTGGCGATCCTATTGGCCTTTTCCTTCGCAAACTTCTTTTGATTGATCTTTTCCATTCGTTTGGACTCGAGAGCCATTGATTTCCATTGCTCACTTGCAGAAAAGGGATCCTTAGCGTGGCGATTGCCCTTCGCCTTGCTCTGCTGGTGCTTTGCCATACCGTTGCAATTGCGGTAATGTGGTTTGGTAGTATCAAGTTCCAAGATGATTTTGAAGCCTAGATGAAATGGTCGTGGTTGAGGTGAGATGGTTGTGGTCAGTGAGTGAATGTGTTGACTCGGCAAGAAAACAAGCGAGCCTAGCCTCCCATATTACGAGTAATGAAAGTGAACAACATCCTCAAATGTTGCTAATTGTTACACACGCTAGTGCATCCATTTCCCTTCTGCTTTGTGACAAAATTACCTGAGGTGGATATGGCGTTCACTCCCGCAGCGACCCAGCAGGACCACTTGTGACGAGCACTAGCATTCTCTTCGTTACTTCTTCCATTTCACTTCAAATCTGTTGATTAAGGATGGAAAGCTCAGCATAATCATGGGTTGCACACAATGTCCAACCCAAGGGATTTTGCGTAAAGTGTTGGTGCTAAGTTCTAACCAATATAATCGCAGCAGACTTTTTGCATAATGGAGATTTCAATCTACGAAAAGACTAGCATAGGGAACCTCACAAATGCTTTTCATTATGCAAGTGCTTTTTGCATTGCGTCAGGGTGTCACGTAGAAGTTGGGGATTTCATGGGGTTACGACTGCGACGGAGTCTCTGGAGGTGCTTCTGCAGGGACGAGTACCCCTTTCTCTTCTAACATCTTCGACAGCTCTCCATTCTGATGCATTGACATCAGGATGTCACACCCCCCCACGAATTCCTTCTCAACGTAAAGCTGCGGTATCGTGGGCCAGTCTGAGTATTCCTTTAGACCTAGAAACACATATGGTTAGCTTTCCTCGTGATGAACAGTTGAAGTTGCGGGTGACATGCCCTGGCGGAGCTCTTCATCTTCTAGTACGTTGAAAGCAGAGAATTTGTTTGGATCCACCCCTTGCAACCCGAGTATCTGGATGCTAGCTCTTGAGAAACCACATTGCGGTATCTCTGGGGTCCCTTTCATGAACAGCACCACCGGCTTTGAAGCTACTGCTTTATCTATTGCTGCTCTTGTCTCTGTTGATAACACGCGCAGCTGCGACACTGTGAGGCGCATAAGATGAGGTTGAATTAGGGACGCGGCCATCGACCGGGAGGGCCTCGAAGCATGCCGCAAGGCCTGGACTTGGTGAGCAAATCGACCCCTGTTAATCTGTAGCATGACTAACCGGCGATATCAGTGTTCTCGATAACATATTCAAAGATCCTGTTGGGTAGAAAGTGAGGGTTGAAGCAGCTCGGGAAGCTTTACTAGAAAACACCCTATGACGCAATTTCCATGTTTACAAAGCTGATCATCAACAACTCTGAGCCTACCGAAACCGCGTTTACACCCACAAAACATGAGGAAGGAAGAGAGCGTTTTCGGAACTGCTGGGGCTCGTGGTAGAATGGCAGGTGTAGCAAGCCCGCCTGTGAGCATACCTGTAAAGCCCACCAGCCTCTCAGCGCATTTCGTAGCATCGGAGTATGCCGACGACAAGAAGAAGCACCTTCTACTGGCTGCTAGTGGCAGTGTGGCAACAATAAAACTTCCAGATATCGCCAATGAACTATCTCGCTACAATGATCTGTCCGTTCGAATTATAGTCACAAGAGCCGCAGAGCATTTTCTCGCGGGCCAAAGTGAAGAACAACCGCTCCTCGATTCGCTTTTACAAGTGAAGAACATTGACGGAATATACCGCGATGACGACGAGTGGGACAAGCCATGGATCAGAGGAGGGAATATATTGCACATCGAATTACGAAGATGGGCGGATTTGCTTGTTATTGCGCCGCTGTCCGCCAACTCTTTGGCCAAGATAACCTTTGGCTTCGCAGACAACCTCTTATTATCTGTCGTAAGAGCTTGGGATACGACGGGGGAAATAGAAGGGAGCAAGAAGAAACACATTGTGGTTGCTCCTGCAATGAATACTGCAATGTGGAAGCATCCAGTGACTAAGAAGCAAATGAGAATCCTTGAAGAAGATTGGGGCGTTGGTGAGAAGGGAGATGGTTGGATTGAAGTATTGAGCCCAGTGGAGAAAAAATTGGCATGTGGTGACTCGGGTGACGGTGCAATGCGAGAATGGAGCGACATCGTGGCGGTAATTGAGGAACGGCTGAACCTCAAAGAAAAAGATACCTAGTACCTGGTCCGGGTCGCTGTTGCTCTTCGAATTCTAATTTATGGTTGAGCTCCGGATGTCAAATTTGTTTGGCCCGAACAAGATCACGCTATTAGAACTTTAGCAACACCTCCATCATCGAATTGTCGCTCCAGTCGTTACACGTGCGCCAATTCCGACGACTGGTGTGATTCGTAAGATGGCACC
Source organism: Cladonia uncialis (assembly GCA_002927785.1). NCBI lineage: Eukaryota > Fungi > Ascomycota > Lecanoromycetes > Lecanorales > Cladoniaceae > Cladonia > Cladonia uncialis. The sequence continues at coordinate 53,746 of NAPT01000055.1, forward strand.
AAGCGGATTCCAGAACACCGCCATACCGAGCAGGAAGGGGAACTTATTGATATCGTGCTGATAGCTACTGGGAGTCAGTACCACCCATGAGCTTGATCATACAAAACATCCATCCGAGATCTGCTCATCATTCTTCCCAAGTTTAATTGAGGTTCCAAGCGTTGGACTTGAGAGCTTGTCCGTCTCCGGTGCCTGCGAGGTCCGGGACATTAGTGCAGGATCAACAGCCCTTAAGGGACTATCCAATTTGACTGCCGCATGGGTTCTGTGACAGGACACGCCTGGGCGCCCTCATGAGGTTGTAACATGTGAGATAGAGACGATGCTTTGCGAAGATCTTCTCCGGCAGCCGCTTTTGAGGATGCTGGCAGAGTAGAATGAAAGAAAAACAAAGTTTTGGAGAATTCTAAAGCGGAAAGGTGGGGAGACTGTTCATGGTATTTGCAAAACATTGAAGTAAGATGTTCATCGTCATTCGTCAGCCAGGAAACTGCAAAATGTATTATACAAAATTCGGCCAAATGTTGAATGCAGCAAGAAGCTACGCAATGGCCTGTGGATCTATACAAAAACATGTAGCAGTACATCGGGTTAAGAACGAGTGAATTCAAAAGTTTTTAATTCATCGTAACAAAACTACATGAAGCATATGTCGCAGCCATGCTCCCAAAGGCTCCCAGATCCCGTTACAGAATGCCAGTAACGCTCAATGGGAAGCATCCACCTCACCCCTTCGCAACGCTAAAAGAGCACGGACGTCGGTAACGTATTGCAAAGCTTCTAAAATTGGGACAAGGTGCAAAAGGTCGTTGTCACTAGGATCGCTAATCCATCCTTCGATCGGTATCGCATTGTCTGCATACAACACGTAAGAAAGGTCCCCATTTCGTTTCTGGAAACAGTCTTACCTTCGTGAAAAATATAGCTTAATGGGCTGTTGTCCAGTATCATGACCTTACTCAAGTCCGGCTCTACGGAGCTAAGATCTTTGATATATGCTCCATTCCTAAAAGTGCAATGCTGTCGATAGTATCTTCCTGAAAAGTACTTTCGTTCCTGCTCAAGCCAATCGATGACCGGGTCGGCGTATTCCTGGACCGAGGCCGTAAAGACAACAAGTTTATACCATTTACACACTCTCTTGAGAAAGTCATCGCAATGCGGTCGTTTATGTACGTAATAGAGGATCGGGTGTTGTGGGCCTAATGTTTGGCCTCCGTAGCCGACGGTTGTATTGAGCTTGACCTCCACCATGTGGCCACTGCTCATTCTGCCGCCTTTTGCAAGGCTATGTATCAGAGTTTCGTCTAAGTCTATTACCAGTGTCTTTTGGCCAAGTCTAGAAGATTGCGAAGGAATAGTCGAAGAGTAGGAGGGTTGACGTCGCGGTATTAGGGGTCGGGGAGGAGCTGGTGCGCGTGGGTATTTAGTCATTCGTAACGATGATGCTGGCGATGTGGGTGACTTGATACTTGCTACCGTCAGTGCGGGTGTTTGACTGTCACCGGCAGCAGAAGCATCATGGCTCATATCGCCTTTTTCTTTTTTCTGTCTCCGTCGCCGAGCCGGATCTTCATTGTAGAGCTTGATACGAATAGATCTCCTGTTCTGCGGAACTTCTTCAGATGAGGACGTTGAATGAACGGATGGTCGGCTCGACGCTGGCGTATCAAGCAGCACTGTCTTTTCTCCAGAATCCGTCTCAGATTCCGAAGTCAGTGCAGAAACTGTGTGCGCGAGGTGCGATTTGCGCTTTGACTCTTTCAAGTGGTTCTTTCGACGTGTAATCTTATTATCTGAGCTAGAGGGAAAAGCTGGATCTGAAGAAGCCGAGGAGCCTGAAAGGCCCACAGCTTGGGCAGTGGAACTTCTCCCATTCCTTCCTGGCAGAACCCGACCGAGCTTACGGATTGGTAGTAATGGAGAGAATTTGCCCTTCTCATCATAAAATCCGGTAACAATGTAGACCCCGGGGGAGGCTAATGTAGACAGTACCCATCTGAGAGATTCCGTGAACGCTGCAACCAGCTTCTTTACTGCAAGCCGGAGCTTAGTGTACTTTGAGCTAGGCTTTGACGGAGGCTCAGTGTCCTCTGGTTCGGCCAACAAAGCCGTCTTCTCGTCTATGTCCGGCTCAGGATCAACTTGTTCGTGCTCATCGACCTTCTCGTTAGTATGATTTGTGTCTTTCTCTTCAAGAGCATCTGTAGCGCCTCCTTTGACATGTTGACTGGCGCTACGCTTTGGCTTCTTCTTCTCTGTACTATTTTGCTTTAGGTTGCTGTCGCTGTAAGACCGAGACCTGTTACTCGATGGTGTTTGTGGTGGGGTTGAACCAATGACGCGTGCGGACAAGATGTTCAAGGAGTTCATCGTCCGAGAAAAGCCATCAGACCTCCAAAGCTGGGCAGCAACCTCCGAACAGCAGTCAGTCCATCGAGCGCGCTAGATATTACGGGACCGTGTAAAGGCTCACCGAGGCGCAGCTGGTCTTGAGGCCCCCAAGTTGCCTATTAGTGATTGAATTCTTGCTGCTCACAAGGTCGGTTACCGTGTGGCCAAAGCACGAGAAGTGCGCTATTTGGCTGTTGGAAGGTCTGGTGGCACTGAGCCAGCAGCGTCAATTCCTCCGTGGGAGCTTGAGATCGTTCAAGGATGGGGGGTGGGGAGGTTGCTGAGAGGTCCCCAGCTCGGAAAGCCCATGGCAGACCAGCAGATCCGCATGTCGATCACAAACGGCTAGTTCTAGCGGCTAACTTGCCGTACTTTCCTCTTTACACCCGCTAGTTGTTTCCAATTTGTGAATATATCAACTTACACCTTAGAGTAAGTACATAAGTAGCCGCGGACCTCTTAGTACAAATATCCCCAGAGAGCGAGCGATCTCGGTCCTGGATCATCAAAGCCATAGAACATTTCTTCTTGCTCCTTTCTGCATAACACTTGCTGTACTGTTGGCCTTGACATCAACATGCCGGCTGCCACAGGTGTTACAGCTCCGGGCCTTACCACCTTCACGAGGTCTGTGAGAAGCAAAGGCATCTCAGTAGAGTCTTCTACAGACAATCTCATCTCGTAAGAGGTTAAAACGTTCACTCAACAGCTATTGTTACTCATACTGCATAGCCTCCTCAAAAGACGCCAAATCCGTGGTTCCCAAGCTTGTGCAATCGCAACAGCTTATCTCTTGCGCCGGGTTGTAGAAAGCGTCAAAGTTACAGATGTTGGAAGACTCATCGAGCGGGTGCAGCTAGTAGGCCAGCAATTGGTTTCAGCACAGCCAAGAGAGCTAGCAATAGGAAACATAGTCCGGAGAGTGCTGGGCGTTATTCGGGAAGAAGCAGAGGAAGATAGAGAGGGAGAGACAAGTGGCTATAGTGATGCGGGCACAGACAGCCGACCACATACACCTGGAGATCAGGATGTACGCTCACCAGAACACTCGACCATTCTGTCAAGATCTTTCACTTCGAGTCCGTTACGGCATGGGGAGAAGGACGAACAAGTGGAAGCACCTGGACAAGGGGGCCCACAGCGACCGCCTCTTCTAACATCACATGCCTCTTACGCAGTCACGAACACTGCTCCCACGGTGACATCCATGTTCAGCCTGCTTTCACAACCCATATCAAACATTCCATCTCCAACGACTTCGCCAGGCTCTCACTCTCCAGGCATACACCAATCACTCTCAAGCCAGGCTCTATCAAAGATAACCGCTGCTAAAGACCTTAAAGCAGAAGTGATTGAGGGCATACAAGAAATTCTTGAAGAATTGACCCAAGCGGATGACCAGATAGCTGGTTACGCCTTAGAGCACATCCACTCAAATGAGGTAATCCTTACACATACATCCTCGGTTACGGTACAAAAATTCCTCCTGAAGGCTGCCACGAAGAGGAAATTCACTGTGATTCATGCAGAGGCCTATCCTAACAATCACGAGGCAACCCATGCTGCTGCCGTGGGCAATGTCAGGGGTGATTTTGATGAGGATTTAGGGGCCGATAAATTCCAAAAAACCTTAACAACAGCCGGCGTCACCGTTATACTCATTCCCGATTCCGCTGTTTTTGCTTTAATGTCTCGCGTTAACAAAGTGATTCTGGGCACTCATGTAGTGCTTGCCAATGGAGGTCTGGTCGCCGCTGCAGGAGCGGAGGCTATTGCTAAAGCTGCAAAGCTGCACTCCACGCCTGTTGTTGTGCTTAGTGGAGTCTATAAACTCAGTCCAGTATACCCTTTCGACATGGATTCGTTGATGGAAAATGGTGATCCAAGCAAGGTCATCGGTTACGATGATGGGGGCTTCGTGGACAAGGTTAAGATTGAGAACCCACTATTCGATTACGTGCCTGTAGAACTGGTCAACCTCTACATCACGAATCTGTGAGTAAAAGCCATCCTGAAGTCCGCCCGTTTGGTAAAGCTGACATCATCCCAGCGGTGGTCACGCTCCTTCCTATCTTCACTGCATTATCGACGACCATTACAGACCTGAGGATATTGACCTTGATAAAGTAGACATATGTTAATGATACCCCGTCTGTTGCTAGTCAGGGCTCATCTTGATTACGCTGTTTGACAATTCTATGCCACCCATGATTTTAAAGATATACCTCAGCCCAATAGTACTAGTGGATGTCTCGCCATGCCTGCCAGTGTCGTAAAACTTGATATCTTCGTCCTTGTATGTTAAAGCCAGGTCCTGTGTCTTTCGTTAGCTCATGCGAACTGAGGTCGAATTCCTAACACCCTGTGAGAATGCCAACAGCTGCAAATGAAAGCAAAGTGTCTCAGGTCTTTTCAGTCTCAATTGGTCGTCAACCCGCGCGCAGCTCAGGCTTTCGACCTTTCAGCAAACAGTCAGTGCAGCTAGTATCAAAGCTTAGCCAACCACAGTCCACAGTTGTTCCACCAACCCTATCCTTCTGTACCCCACTGCCATTGACGACAAGTCTTAATCAAACTTGAAGGACTTGAAGTTCCATTAAGTGGGGCGGCCGTAGCCTGTGCATGTACACATCAAATACAGAGTCCTGGTCATGATACTTGAATAGGCTCCCTTGCTGATGTGCTAACTGTCGTGACTGCTTGGTGCCTGCAAGGATTCGTATGCATGAGTCTGACGTTCACCGGAAAACGAGAACCATGAGAGCGTTGTCTTGCAGTCAGACCTTTTACCATTTATTGCATCATAGACACTGTTTGTAATGATTGTACGTCTCGGCTTCGGAAGTCATGAAGTGAAAGGGGGCGGGGGTTAGGTACTCACCATTCCCGCATATTGTTTGGACTTGCAGTAGGACGATTGAGAGGAGGAAAGGAGCTTGATGGGTTCCTGAACTCGAAAAAACAACCGCCTGGAGGCCAGATATTGTGAAACAGATTCCATGGGATGCTATTGCCTTTGCATGTCGAATATCCAAGGCTTCAGCAATTTGATTGATGAAGCCCAGGAATTATATGTAATTTTTAAGTTTAATGCAAAGCTTATGCAAATTGTGCAAATACCTGCAGCAAAAATGCAAGTACGAGCTTTCGAGAGACCTTCGGGCCTCCGTACCAATATTATTGCTTTGCCATGGACTTCCTAAAATCTGCTGTAGCCTCCGCTATTTCTAAAGATCCTCCGTTCCCATACAAATTCGGTGACCGGTTGACTGTGGATCAGTCAATCTGGGCCTTACACAATGGCACGAAGCGAGTGTGTGTACTCCAAGACAACATTGATGTTCATAGCTGACTCTCGAATGTCTTTGAAGGAAGACGGGTCAGACTGTAGCATTTTCGCATTCGATATCGCAGCAGACCGATCCCGCCTACCACTCGCTCGAAACGCTGTACGGAAAATGCGAACACTGAGACATCCTGGGGTAATAAGAGTCTATGATACGGTGGAGGTATCGCAGAAATCGCCGAGCACATGGTCAACGCCGGGATCTGATTTTGGGTGCAGACTGAGACATACATCTACGTGGCCACAGAAAGAGTGACTCCGCTAGCATGGCCTGCGCGGCGAAAGAGCCTGAGCGTGGAGACATCTAAATGGGGCTTGTTTACAATCGCTGTATGAGAACTTCATAGACTGAACAGTCAAATCTATGCTAATTGAGTTCAGAATACTTTGTCTTTTGTGAATGACGAAGCGTCGTCCATACACGGAAATGTCCGACTTTCTTCAGTCTATATCAGCCAAAGTGGGGAGTGGAGGCTAGGAGGCTTTGAGGTCTTGAGTTCCATGAAGGATGACGATGCTATAATCTATGTCTGTGTCCCAGTAACGGGCTATACATCTTAATACATCGCTGACTTTCAAAGAGACACGGAAGTTTTACCCCAGAATCTGGCGTTTATGCTCCGCCCGAAATCGCCAAGTCGGGTTGGGATACAATCAAACGCCATCCATTGTCAGCAGTAGATTCGTACGATTTCGGAATACTGTTATTTGAGGTTTTCAATGGCTGCTTCATCACCACTGATCAAATTAACCAGACGAAGAATGTACCCCCAAGTATGCATCAAAGTTACAAGAGATTATTGAGTTCGAACCCGAAGGCCAGACTAAGTGTTTCCCATTTCCGCGACCAAGGAAGGCGGAGCGGTGGCTTCTTTGAGACACCTCTTATCAGGCTGTCGGAAGGACTTGAGAACCTTGGACTAAAGAGTGAGGGCGAGCGAGAAGAATTCTTAAGGTTGGTAGTGTGAGGGACCAAGTTGCCGACTTGAGCTGACAAAAATCCAGCGAGCTGGACGAGGTTTCCGATGATTTTCCGGAAGAATTTTTCTGCGTTAAAGTCCTCCCTGAGCTTCTGAAGTCGGTTGAATTTGGTGGTGGAGGGCCGAAAGTATTCGCATCGGTAATGAAGATAGGGAAAAAACTATCTGACGAGGACTGGGAGTCGAGGATTACTCCAGTAATCGTTAGACTCTTTTCAAATCCGGACCGGGCTATCAGAGTATGCCTGCTGGACAACCTGCCAAACATGATCGACCACCTGTCTCAAAAGATAGTGAATGACAAGGTCTTTCCTCAAATGGTACTGCGCAATGAATCTAGTTTGCAGGAACTTTGTAGCTAATAAGGTTAGGTCACCGGTTTCACAGATGCAGCACCCTTAGTCAGAGAGCAAACAGTGAAGGCTGTCTTGACTATCGTCACCAAGCTCTCTGATCGTACCATCAATGGCGAGTTACTGAAGCATCTCGCAAAGACTTCAAACGATGAACAACCTGGGATTCGAACCAATACGACCATCTGCCTAGGTAAGATAGCTCGCAATCTAGGCACAACCGTATGTATACGCTGTGAATCGATTGCGATTGCATACACTGACCGGGCTTTAGACAAGGCAAAAAGTACTTGTCGCAGCTTTTTCACGATCACTGCGGGATCCATTCGTGCACGCGCGAAATGCAGCATTACTTGCGCTTGCAGCGACTTCAGACCTTTTCAATGATGAGGACTGTGCAAGCAAGATTCTGCCTGCTTTATGTCCCTCTCTGATAGACCGAGAAAAGTAGGTCATGCTTTACCATGACAGGACTTACATGACTGACCCAGACCAGACTGGTTCGTGACCAAGCTAACAAATGTTTCGATGTCTACCTCCAACGTATTCGCAAATATGGAAGCTCGCTTCCAGACACAGTCTTACCACCTCCAGCTACAGCTTCAGCAAATGGTGCTGTTCCACGGATGGGCACAACACAAAGTGACGCTGCGGGGTGGGCTGGATGGGCAATTTCATCCTTCACTAATAAAATAGCTACTGCAAGCGGTGACATACAACCAAAGGTGGCGAAAGCACAACCTCCGAACAACGACAGATCCTCATCAGTACCTCCGGGAGCTGATTCATCCCGTGGCTCAGCTTCAATTCCAACCATTCACCGTCAGGCAGTCACCGGCGCCTCCACACCACTCGTTGTTCCAACACCACCACCGGAAAAGTACTTTTCCAGCTCCCTTGGGGACGAGCAAGAGATTGACGATGCATGGGGTGAAATGGCCGAGGATGACTTCTTTGATGCTCCTTCTGAATCACAGCCGGCCCCAGCACCACCTGTGAGCTTTGATGATGGAGGCGAGCCGGATTTCGAGGGGTGGCTCAATGCACAGGCACAGGCGAAGTCGAAAACACCGCTCCCTAAGGGCCTAGCTAAACCATCAGCTCCGGCAAGGACAACTACTACTGGAAGCGTAGGTTCTGGCGCCGGATCTAAGAAACTGGCAAGCACGACTGCTAAGCCAAAGCCTGCTCCTGCGAAGACTATCAGTACGAAGCCTAAGGATACAGCTGCGGATGACGACTGGGGCGACGCATGGGACTGATGCAGCTCGTCATATGTGGCCCTGTGGGATGTTGTGTGCTCATGCTAAATGGTCGTAGCGTTTTAGCGGCATTAAGAAGCTAAGGATACGAACTTCAATTTTCTTATTCTGTGAACGTAGTTTACCGAAGCAATGCGTGGGTGGATAATTTCAAGATACCCTAGATTGCTCACTAAATTCAATACTCTACACCCAATATGACCATTATTTTTGCACCAAGGGATTAGCAGGTCCACGGTTTGAATCTGTAGCAATGCCTGTGATGCTGAATTTCTCCGGATGGGCATCGTAATCTTAGCAGCACATTGGTGATATTGGTACCATTTACAAGCAATGTCAATCTTTCCAAATATGCCGATGATTACAACATGCCTGCAGATTTCCAGTTCAGATACATGGAACTGACGCATAGTATACAGCTGAAATGGATTTCCTAACCCCAACGCCTTCGCTAAAATCTCAAACTTTGCATGCAGATGATGCTGCGTTGAACTGCTTACTATCTCACCTCTGAGTAGTCATTCAGCGCCACACAAACAGCTCCCCTATGATGTCCATTGTATTGCCTTATCACACTTTGCGTTGACAATTCCCACAATCTTGCGTAATGATCACTGCACGCCGTGACTAGATATGCACTGTCAGCACTAAAAGCACAGTCCCATACCCAGCGCTGATGGCTTTCCAAGCTGGTTTCCAGTGGGAAAGCATTAGCGTCTCGTTCTGTTGGGAGACCTTCATTGCCTTTGATATTATGAGGAGCCGAAGGGTCGACAGACCAAATGCGGGCATTGTGATCGGCGCTGCAGGTTGCGAGGTGGCGGACGTCGGGTGAGAGGAGGACACGCGTAACGTAGCCATCATGTGCTTTGAATTGAGTGATAGGTATGAGTTCGGTCTCTTCACCATTCGGGTCCATTCTTTGATGGATACGCCAGACGAATACGTTGCCCTGAGATTCCCAAGTCAGTAAATGTTAGCTTGTGATAGCTCAGGAATGGATACCCACGGAATTATTGCCAGCACAGAGTAACGAGCCGTCGCTAGCGACCGTGACGCTCGAGACCGATACGTCTTCTTCAGGTATGAGCTGATGGGTGCATTTATTCTCTCCCAAATCCCATATCCTAACATTTCCTCCACGATCGCAAGCAATCACCTCTCCTTGGTTGGGATGAATTACTACGTCGTTGACTGGAATCCCGTGGTCGTAGCTTCGTTGTACCGCTCCATCTTTTGTCTGCCAGACCTTCACCCAGCCATCTTCTGAGCTGGTTACCAGCCATTTTGTCTCACAATGGAACGTAACGCCGGTAACGTTGCCTTGGTGACCAGTAAATATCATTACAGGAGCTGGGTTGGTTGAGCGGATGTCGAAGAGCTTGACATTGTGATTGCCAGCCGCTGCTAGGTATTTCTTGTCGGGTGATATGCAGAGGCGATTCACTTGGGAATCAGGGTGTTGTATTGTGCGATGGCAGATGCCTGACAGAGCCTCCCAGAAACGTATTGTGTGATCATAGCCCGCTATACGCACGTGTCAGCTCTTTGATTCTTCCGATTTATCTACCATTGGCTTGAGTGTTCCGACAAGGCTGACAAAAGTGCATATCGAAGTTCTAGCGACGTACCTATGCATCATATTCAAAAGTCAGCTTGGATGCTTATTCCTTTGGTGGACCAGCCTTGAAGGATTGGAAGTCGTTGAAACGGCGTCGTAAGGACAATTAAGATCAACATACCTGTGCAAAGAATGACACTCATGATTCCTATAGGTGCCGGACCTGTGCCTGCTATGATGTTTCTACCCAAGGCAAAAATTGTCGTTTCTGGTGGTTGTAAGACTCGTGGGGTTGCGGAAATAATTCCACGAGGGCAAGTGCCTGAATGGCATATAAAATGTCACGCTATTGTCAGTCGGCTAGTGCATGAGGTTCTTATAATAAATTTGACAACGCACTTGATGCAGATGTAGTTGCCGACCATATAATCGAGTCCGGCTTACAATATCTAGTTTCATTGAACATGAAATGGCTTATCTAATACATTGATGCAGGTCATATACCATAGTACATACGGAACGTGGACGGGTAGAGCCGCTAGGGCAGAGTATCAGTACCGTATTCTACAACGGCCAATCCGCCAAAACCTCACCATATCTATAATAATATTGGACGACGTTAAGGTTTGATTGGCTCTCAGGTATCGCCAAGAAAGGTTCCTCACGTGACTCAATTATCAAATTTTTGGGCCATCAACAGCGCTGCTGAGGCAGCTCTATTAGCAGCGCTGGGGCAGCATTATTAATAGCACTGGGGCAGCTCTATTGGCAGCGCTGGGGCAGCTCTATTAGGCGGTAGAATAGTATAATAGGGCCAGCTACAGCTTAAAAAAATGGATTTTCGGGTAGAAGCCCTAAAGATCCGACCTAATTTCGCTGGCGGAATGGCGACCCTCTAGTATCATAAATCAAAAATCAATACCCGTTGCCTATAACACTATTATCCATTGATCCTAGAAGTATAGATCGTCGAGCTTATTTCAAATTTAACAAGATTATAGAAGAGTTCGCCCCTCAACTGTATAAATCTATCAGCTGTATAGCCCTATAGCGCTCCAAAGTAAGGTATCTCCAGGGCCCGCTTCGCCAGCTTTAGGTTCAGCCCTATGTGGTTATACGGTTGATAGGTTTATGCAGTTGAGCTTGGAAGAAAAAGAAATTAGTCTTTGATATCCTCACTAAAACGATTTAAAGTAATCCGAACAATTCAGTGTCTCAAAAACAGTAGATAATGACATGGCGTTACAGATTATGGGAGGTAGTTTCTAGGAATTTCTTGTTGATTTTGGTGGTTGGTGGGGTTTTGGCGGATTGGCTATTATGGAACACCACAGCACGGTACGAAATGATTACACAACCTCTGAAAAAATGGTCCTCTGTTCATAGATGTCACAACGGGAATAAATTGACAGCAGGCTGCGAGTACCAGTCTCGTCAGAATAGTTTGGTAGCAAATTCTCTTGCACTTTCTTATTAAGCCCTTGATGCAGATGTTACGGGTAAGCTCTACATTGGGCACCCGCAGCTTGGGTTCTGTGCCCGTCAGAGCTCTTGAGTAATCGAAGAAGCTGTATTAGAGAGAATGGCTCCCTCATCGCTCAAGAAGATGAGTGGTAGCAAAGGAAGGAAAGAAGGTAATTATGCTTCTTTAGACGAATCAACATCATTAGATGTGTTCACGAGTGATAATCTGGGGCTTACACTTCTCCCCAGACCACAGATTCAGAAGAAGGATGTAGGAGAGAAAGCACAGGCTGCCATCGGCAGGCCTACAACAATTTGCACCACAGAACAGCAAGGAGATAGCCAGCGTTGTCCATTGGAGCTAGAAGAACAATGCCACCCGGTGACGAGAAGATCTACAGTGGACGAGTCCATAGGGGGGAGCTGCTACTTCGGACTTAGCAAAAGGGTGGAAAGATACTCAAACACTGGGTCTTACGACGATGAGGCTGTACTTCGGCCTGACGACTGCTGTTCTGGAATACAAGGCAATCATGATCTGAAGCGCAAGGATTTCAGCTTGTCGACTGAAACAATCTCCATGGGTATCGGAAATGGCCTTCATCATGACCGGAAGGCCAACACGAAGCACTCTCGGGTTCCATACCACTCTTCCTTGACCAAGAAAGGGCGACAGATCGAGCGTGATATCTTATACAACTCGTCGAACCAGATGCTTAAGGAAGAGATGAGAAAGATCGGTTGCAATGGAGCAAGTGACAGCCTGGACAGTGTTCTTGGCAATGAGCACGACTGTGGCAGATATGGTGATATCACAAAAGCATGTGAAAATTCGCTGAAACATAAGTCTTGTGGATCGAAGGGCAAAAAGTCTGAAGACTTGCTCCTAACTTCTGCTAGCGGCAACATTGGTGGCTTGACATTCACCAAACCCATAAAAGATAATAGGCTTAGCAAAGACTATCCACTAATTTTGCCTATTGAGTCAGCACAAAGGCCATACCGTAGCACTCGCACTTCTGAGAGTGAAATCACAGTTTCTGTTATTCCGGAGACAAACAACCATTCACGCATTGCTTCAGCCTTGTTGGCACCAGTTGAGCTACAGGGTTCTAGCAAAGCAATACCGACGGCGCATCAGCAGGCTCTTAATAGCTTACAACTGTCTCCCCAGCTAATTCTTAAGCCATCACAAGCTCCCCGCAATTTCCACGCAGCTCCTCCAAAGAAAGCGTCAAAATCAGTGGAGCATCTGAAGCGATCTTGGACCAGGCATTTTCCCACCAGAACCAAGAACCTGCCTTCGAAAGGCCAAGATAGCGATCACGCTCATACTTCATCAGCAACGCCATCTTGCTCAATCGCAAGTAAAACACACTCTAATCCTCTCAAAACTTGCTTTGCACGTGAAAACAGCTACAAAATAGTGACTCACCTCAACTCGAGAATCTTGGCAAGTTCTCCACCTTGTTTAATAGAAATTTCCTCTCGAGCATCTTTCAAACTCGAACGTGGGATATCCAACAACGTTGGCGATACTGGAATCGTTCAAAATCGATCAAAGGCTGGTATAAAACGTTCAAACTCTCTTCCCGATTTGCGTCTTCTACATCAATCATCAAACATGTATCCGCAGCACGCCCATCAGCCGTACCAGTTTCCCACGCCACCAAGGGAACATCATGCGTTTGGTGACTATCCTCAAAATTCGGGTCCAAACTATACCTCCCTGCCCACAAATCACGCCGCTCAGTCCATGCCACGGAATATTCATGGTAACATCAACACGCCTCCGACGGGCATAACTTATCAACAAATGAATGCGAATACCTTTCAGCCAGGTCAATCCCTAGCCACGCCAGATATGGAGGCTCCAATCAATGGATATCCTCAAGTTTTTAACATACATGCACCAAGTCAACAGACCCTAATCAACTATCCTGTATCTACTAATGACGGTCTCATATATTCCAACGGCGATCGCTTCTATACCACGGCCGAATATACGGCTCTGAATGAAAAATACGATAATTTAGGTCGGCGTCTTCAAAATCATGAAGAAACCCTCCACCGCGCGCGCGAGCTTAATCAAATGTCCGAAGCAAGGATTAGGGAGCTGGAGCGTATGATTGAAGGCCTGAAGCAACAGCTCAAGTCCGAGACGACTAAAAATGCGAAGCCACCCAAAAACGGCGTCAAGACTAAATCATCTGGAAATCGAGGTGTCGCGAGGACTGTCGATTGGGTCAGAAATTATTATCCAACCCCTGGCCAGCAGAGTCTCAACGCCAGAAGTACTTCCTCAGAGAACACTTCTATTCCACTAACGAACGGAAACGATGGACCATCCTTGGAATCTGGAGCTACTCTAAACACGATGGTTTCACCAACACAACGCCAGTATGCTGCTGTTCCGGCCCTAGCAACGGGATACCCTTCTGCACAGGCAGACCACGTCCAAGCTCCTTTCCCTGGATCATTTCAACTGGGGGATCCGTTTTTATCTGGTCCATACAATCCTCCTATTCCTACACATCCTCCCATTCCTAATTATCCTTCCATCCCTACCTGTTCTCCCGATCCTAGTTATCCTCCCGATCCTTACTCGTTCGGGCAGTACTCTTCACATGAAACTCAGCCAGGGCACCCATTGCAAAACCAAGGAAATCAATTTCAACAAACTCCTGGTGATCAATCTGTAGTGTATTATCAGCAATCACCTCAACTATCTGTCTCTCGCACCCCACCGGCCACAGTACAAGCCGAGGCCTCAACGAGCGGTATCAAACGGAAGAGGGAGACAGAGCCAGATGCCGCTCAAGGGGTAAAACGACAACAGCAACCTATGGAGACTCAACCCGGACTTCCACCAGAACAAGCAGCGAACGACGACCAGGCTCCGAATGAGGCCTTAAGGAAGATGCAACAAAAACGATACAAATGGTACGACGGAGTGCTTCCTTTCAGGCAAACATCCAAAGAGGGGAAACAGTTTGGTCTTCCAAGTGCATCTTTACCCCAGGCAACTACGCATCCAGCCTTGACCCCCCAGGCACCAAAGGGGCTCATTGCGCCAACGACTGGTAAAGCTCCTCGGAAGACAACACAGAAAACGCCGACTATGCGCAAGGTGCCGAAGACTGATCTTGAAAAGAAAGCGATAAGAGCCCAATATAACAAGACATACAAGGCCAAGAAAAAGGCAAATGAACGCATTGAGAAGAACAAAGCTGCCGCGAACCTTGAAGCCTCGGAAACCACTTTGCCCCTATCTAACGCTACCAATGATGCCGACCTCCTTCCAGGAAGACCAGTCGACTCAGCGCAGGAGGAGGACGACGACGTAAACTCACAGAGCTCCGACTCGGTTGATGACGACGACTCCGACGAAGCTTCCCAGACCAACCAGCCGCACGGCGCTACCGAGGAAACCGACGACACCAACAACCCAAACCCAGATGGCCTAAGCCTCGCAGACCAGGCTCTCGCAGCCGAGCTTGAAGCCGCCATGATGGAGATGGAAGAAGATGAAGATCCCACAGCCCAGGCCGTCGAAGACGCTACTGCGGAGACTATCAACGAGATCATCGACGAGGAGAGCGAGGAGAGTGAGGAGGAATAGGCTATTTTTGCCCGTCAGCGAGGCCATGGTAGTCACGACGGGCATTACAACAACACGACCTTCCCGTGGCTCACTCACATCATCGTACTATCATTAAATTTCCTTGATTCGAGGTATTCATCATGGCACTGCACTACACTCCACTCCAACTCAAGAGCTGAGTTGAGTTTGGAGGTGCGTGCTGGGAAGAAGTTTCGTTGGTTTGGTATCGTATATACACGAACGGACGGTAGAATGCTTATCATGCGCATTTTTGTCATCGATTTCGTTTGTTTGTGTTTATGTGCGCAGAGTTGAAAGGGGAAAGGGGGTAGGGAGATGTTATATGGATGGTGCGTTGGTTGTACAGTAGATAGATAGATATACATAAATAAAAGGGTTGTTTTCCCACCACTGTGGTGTACGTGCATTTTGATTGATTGATTGATTGACTAATATTACCAAACGTCTCCTCTGATAATGAATGCCTCTGTCAATTTATTTTCGATTCAAACCACAGAGAGAGAGAGAACAACACCTATAGCTGTATTTGTATCAGGCATGTCCTAGTAGATGACCTTACCGTCTGTCAGTCAACGAAAAGTCGGGGCAAAAAGTCCAGCTTCCCATCATGTCATGTCCGTGAGGGTTTATTAAATGAAATGATATAGAGATATCCAATAAAATCTATGGAACAAATCCTCCAAGCGCCAATACCTTGCGCTCACATCGTCAAAATGAAAGTAAAAATAGCTACCACAACAATACAGCCATTCCCATAACCCCTGGAATTAATAATAATAATGCTCCACTCGGTAGGATCCGATACGCAGCAGACGCCACCTGCCCACAACAAGGCCGATTATACGTGACATTATTCATCTGCGCAGCGACCTCAAAGACCGATCCGGGATATGATCCATCATTATAATAATCCACGAGCAGGAAACTTGGCGGACGAGGCCACTCAGCTATCACTCAAATCTCAGCATATATAAGCTCTCCTCGTGGATGGGTCAACCTTACCAGCGCAATTATTAGCCATCAACCCCAAACTCCCCGTTCCGTTCAAGCCGTTCGTCTGGTTTATAAGCACCGTATTGGGCACGAGAATACTTGTCCCTGCTAAACTAATCTCCGTATTCGAATTATGATTAGCCAAATACATCCTCCCCTCTGCGTCCTGGGTACTCAACCCCGGCGGCCGCTGCTCCGTGCAGGAAAACTGATGTTCGTGGGACTAAAGGGTGTTTCCCACACCTGGCTGAATTCTTCCAAGATGTAGGGGACTTCGGTTTGGTTGGCGTTGTAATCCTATTGAAGTCTTATTATATTATCGGATATAACACTGCTAATAAAGTAATAAAACGGCTTTTCTCACCATGAAGATGACGGCGCGCTTGCCCGTGAGAATCATTTCTGATAGGGTTAGCCAGGAGGAAATATTCATAGGTATGATGGGGGGAATGTAGGCATATTTGACTAACCCGGAGTTGACGAGCGGAGTGGTGTAGTTTCCTACGCCTATGAAGTCAGAGTTCACGAGGAGGAGGGTGACGATGTCGTAGGGATGGGTGGAAATCCAGGAGCTGACGTCCGTGAAGTATTCTTCTGCTGTGCCAACGTCGAGGAGGTCGCACGAGGTGTAGCAATAGGAGATGGTGTTCGTGGTAGCGTTGTAGTGGGTTTCGCCTGTGAGGAGACGGATGCAGTCGTTCAGTTGGTCGAGGACTCCGAGGTCCTGGTTCGCGGCTGCGTTGTGGGGGGCTACGAAGGGGCTGTTGTGGGCGCCAACGTAAGATATGTTGCTGTATTTTTGGTAGCAGAATTCGGGATAGTCATTGCATGCTTGGGTGTTTGTTGGGATGGCTAAGGAGGAGGTTGTTCTGCTGACTGTAGAATTTCTAGTTGTGGTTGCATTGAGAGAAGATGGCGAGGAGGCCCCTACAGTGCCGCGAAGAAGGCTGACGCTCGTTGAAGTTGATGTTGTTGGAGAGGAGGTATTAGGCATGGCCATGAAAGTTTCAGAGCCGATGGTAGACGCATTGAAGCTGGCTGTCGTTGTGTATGAGAAATACGAAACCTGGGAACCGGTAGGCACACCAAAATTGATCGATGAATTGATTGATTGTGTGCCTGAAAGTATCACGTCTGATGCTGTCTGGGTCTGGGCATGGATCTCAATGGCGAGAAGTAGAGTAAGAGGGAGAGAGAAAAGCATGTTCGAAGAATGCATGTTGACACTCTTCGAGGTTGCAAGAACAAATGATGAACAGCGAAAGAGGCAGTAGGCAACAAGCATATACAGATGTTCACATGCAAGTAGCTTTTGAGATGTAGCTGATGCAGAAGTCGATATGCACTGAGTCCTCCTTCATGGTGGTTTGCCTCCACTACGTAGAGGTCCAGACTGTGAAGGTAAAGGAACAAAGAAAAAAGGTTCTAGAGTGTGAGTTAGAGCTCTCGGTGCCTGTCTTCCCCACTGATGGTTCAATACGGTACACCGTATTGACGAGGGTGAAGGAGCCCGGCAGCAAATGCCTTATGTGGGTTCAACGCGTGTTCTTGGTGGCGCAAGCGGTATTGTGGGCATGCGTACCTACCGTATCCATTGACTACTCATATGCCGCGTCATCCGGTGGCAGGTCATTACTAAGATAGTTTTGAAGGGATCGTGGTAGGAAGATTGGAGATGAAGATGAAGATGACGTAAGAGAATAGAGCATAAGTCATGCACAGAGAGCTTACACCTAACAATTTATTCTTAACAATATCCTTAGAAATTATAGATTTAGAGGTTTCTAGCCCTTGATTATAGCTGTTTTCTACCTAATAAATATAAGATAAAAAGGAATATACTACTCCATTGGACCTTGATAAATGTTGGACCCAAGTTTGACAACCCTTCTATATGCATAACTTATGCTGCATTCTCTTACTTTCCGCAGCCAGAATATACTTAGCCTCTTTCCACTCAATTTGTCCAGAATTTACAATGGCAGGACCATTAATGCCCTCATGTAAGTTCTCCGTGCTGTAATGGTATTCACTGCTTATATACTCCTCAGTCCTCCAACATCTAATATACCCCGCTATTTTGACGGCGTTCGGTCTTTTAGGAAACTACTACCTCCTCGGAGGGCAAATCAAGGATGCCAAATTGGATGTCGGATATCACCTCCTGGGTATCAAGGAGGATTTGAAGTAGATGAGAGGTGATTTCAAGGGGGAAATGAAGGACATCAAGAAGGATGTTAGAGATCTCTTACTTCGTCAGGAAGCAATAGAAACGAGAGGTCTATCTCCTCTACTCCAAGAATCAAAATAGCCCTCCCCTCTTTCATCTCCCTCGACCACCAACGGAAACCACCCTCCAAACCCTCCACCACCTCCTCCCCTCCCTCC
>NAPT01000560.1:0-19968 GCA_002927785.1 Cladonia uncialis
CCCTACGACCCTACCATCCACCCTGACTCCCCCCTCTCCTCCTCGGGCTCCGACATCTCAGACACCGACATCCCAACGCACCTCACCCCGCTGGAGCTGCACCACTACAAAAAAGACTACAAACTCGTCAAAACCATCCGTAAAGAAACCCCCCGCAAACCCGTCTGGGAAGACGGCCCCTTCTACGCCGCTCAACAACGCATCCAACTAGCCAAATCCCCCCCTCCGGACCCTAACGTCGCGCCCAACCTCCTCGCGGCCGCACACACAATCCGCATGCCGAAGTTACTCCCCACCGGCCCCCCCTTTCCGCTCGACTGCCCCCTCGCGCACGGCTGTGGCCGGAGCTTCCAGCAAGGTCGCGGGTTTAAAAGTAGGGAAGAAGTGAATAAGCACATGGAGACAGAACACATGGATTGGAAGAGTGAATATGCGGAGTACGAAGCCGAAGGGTGTTTGAGGAAGAGTGCTGAGGATGGGTGTGGGTATTTTCCGTATAATTGTCCTCTGAGTAGGGGTTGTGGGAGGAGTAGGAGGCATGGGTTCGAGGATGAGGAAGGGGTGAGGGAGCATATGTGGGTTTGTCATGGGTATAAGAGGCTTAGGGAGGGGGATTTGTTGATTCCTGTGTTGAGGATGGGATTTTGAGACGGTTTTACATCCGAGGACGCTGTACAAAGTGTTTGATAGGCTTACGCTCATGGGGGGAAAGGGGCTCGGGGCTTTATGGGGGCAGAGGCCGAGTGTGTGGTAGCAGGTACGTACCTATATATTTGTTTTTCATTCCGCATATCCGGTGATGGTTTCTCCACCAGCTGTTAGGTTTTTGCATGTTGCTGTTACGCTGAGGCTCAATGCTGAGCATAGCAGAAAAAAAGGAAAGAAGAAGACAAAAAACGGGAACTATAGAAGGAAAAGAAAGTCGAGAAAAGCAGGAAGATATAAACAGGAGAAGAAAGAGCAAAGATTGGGGGCAAAAGGAAAGGAATAACAAAGTCCATCAACCGCATAGTCAACCACCAAATTTCCCACCGTCGCCATCACAATTCGCAAGCCATATTGCGCACTATATAGGCAGCCACGCAGCGAGCCAGAGAGCCAGCCATATATCCAGCTATGGAGCAGGCCATCCTACAAGCTATTTCACAATACAAACACAGATTCGCACGCAATACTCATACAACGGTAATATCAATTACATAGCTATAACCTAACAAATAAAGGTAAAATTTCCACAAATATCATTCAAAATATTGCGCGAATGGTGTTGCGCATTTGAAACTTTAGCTGAAGCCCAATTTGGGATGCTTAAGGTCCCATGGACAACTTTGGGCTGCTTCTTGGGGGAGCCGGCTCCAGGGGCCCTTCCCACAGACCCTCTCCTTAGGACGCCTAGAGGAGCCTTCCAAACCCCCCACTTAAGGGCTTACTTGGGGGGGTTTTTCCAGGGGTGTTCCTTAGAACGGCTGGTTGAGGGGCCACCTCGGGGTTTCATTTCTATTTCCCAGATTCCAGTCTATGCCTACTTTATAAGCATTGACAATTCTTGGGCCACCAATCAAGCCGCGATGAAGACCATGTGTGGAATCTCATATCTGAACCAAATACTTCTATCTCTGAGGCTACAGCTACGTGATTGATATACTATCTTATAGTGGATGTTTGCGAAATCGAGTATTTATTTCGAAATTTGCGATTTATGGAACTGCGGCCGTATTCGATGGTCATCAGCCCGCCAACCAACCAAATTCCATTCCAGAACAAGAACTAGAACCAGGGAACAAGCACACATCAGGCTGAGATCTGCCTTGGTGCGTACGTAGGTACAGCCCTGCTTGGCACAGCGTTTTCAAGCTTGGAATCGTACGGGACCAAGGTAAGATGATTCCTGTACGCTTCAAGCCTATACATTATTGCACGGTATGCCAATCTGTATTTTGTGCCTCATAACAATTATGATGTACTGCCTTTCAGTTCAAAGTCATCAGTATTGTATAGAAACCATATGTCGAAATCATATAGATGAACAGTTCGAGATTATATATATATGTACCCACATCGCGCAACATACATGCACGCTTCTGTGCTTCCTCGATATTGAAAGAGAGTTAACAAACGCAGCCATAATGAGCAAACGACAAAGCGATTAGAAAAGACCGTTCGTTCTGGTCAACGGCCACAACCACTTATTTCACCTCCGTCCCCACCCCCTTCGTCACACCTCCTTCACCCCTCCTCTCAACATTAGCAACAGCACTCTGCAGCGCACTCGTCAAATCAATATGAAACAGCGGTCTCGTCAACCCATGCACAACCGCCACCCTATTAGTCCCAGCATATGCCTTACTCGTGCTAAGTTTCCTACCAAGATCCTTACCAATATCACTCCCACTGCTCGCACTAGCGGCGTCATGGCGCGCAACCGCATCGGTTTTATCCGTACTCGCCTGTTCTATATCCTTAGTTCGCTGCCTCTTCAGCTCTCGCTCATTCTCGCGGTATTCGGCTGCGTTGGCGGCACTATCTTGGCCGCCGATTTCAGCGACGCTGAAAACGGGTTTCCAGCGCCCGACACCTGACTCGCCTTGAGGGGATGGGTAGCCGAAACCGGCGGAGGCAAGGGCGCGTTTCGTCCAGCGGTTGTTGATGCAGGCGAGATGCCAGTCTACTCTGTCAGGGGCGGCGTAGCGGTCGAGTTGATTGCGGACGTCGAGGAGGTGTTGGACGGATGTGATGTCGACGTTGTTGACGGACGAAAAGTCGAGGATGATAGCTTTGAGGGTAGGTTTGTGAGATTCGTCTGGCGCGGTACGGCCACGGCGTGGGCCTGGATCGTTCCAAGGGCGATCCTATGGGGTCTGTAAGCACAGAACGAATTTGAAGGTTAATAGCTGCTTACTCCAAGTTTACCGTAGGTAGCAGGATTAGTCCTACGGGTCTCTTTGAAAATCGTGGACACCATATAGTCGAGGTAGTGGTTTGCATTAGGGTAGTTGAAGCCTTCGGAAAAGCGATAGATGAAGATGCCAGGATAAGGAGTTTCGACCTCGACTTCTGGGTTGGAGCCGTCGTTGTGGCCTATAGGCAAGAAGATGTTTCGAATAGATTTATCTGGGTCGTTGGAGCCAAAAGAACCATAGGTGCCAGCGCCAACGCCAGTGCTAGCTTCCTTGCCTTCATAGTCGACAAGGTGGTCACCAACCACGGAGTGGATTTTGACTTTGCCGAGGAATCGGCCTTTTGCTTTGACAACCCTAAAGAGGAGGATAGCGACAGAAATGCAGATTGTAGTGTAAATACCATCTTCGATGCTAGCAAAGACAGTCACGAACACACCAGCGAAGAAGATGAAGACCTCTAGTGGTGAGATGCGCCAGAATTGGTAAAGTGTATTAGGAGATGTTATCAAGTCTCCCACGGCATGAATAATGACCGCCGACAAACTTGCGTTGGGAATATAGAAAAAGACAGCAGGCAAAGCATAGATGGCAAGGAGCACCACAACGGCAGTGATCAGACCACCGAACGGGCTGCGCACACCGGCCTTGGAATTGATAGCTGTACGAGAGAAAGATCCAGTAGCTGGATAAGCCCCCAGGAAAGGTCCTAGCAAGTTGGTGACTCCAATGGCCACCATCTCCTGGGATGGGTTAATGGTATAATTATTGACTCGGCCGAATGACTTGGCGATTGCAATATGCTCAATCAGAATGACAATGATCGATGCCGGCAATTGATTTGCGAATGCTTTTATGATGGTTTTGTTCACTGTAGGCACCGCGGCGTTCTTGAATCCTCGGGGTACCGTACCCAAAATGGTAAAACGGTGATCCTTGGTTTTTCGATGGTGTCTATTCACTAGCCAGCTGATCAGAGTATAGAGCAGGATGACGAATGCGGTTCGAAGCGTGGACATGAAGAAGAAGAGCCTTGCTCTCTGTGGCAACTTTCGAGCTCCGTACTTGCAGGCGCTCCGTATTGAGTAGAGCAAAAACAGAGCCGTCAGTCCAACGGCGGCGTCCACCTTGGTGCGTCCGAGGTGCTTCAGAATGTTGATCACGACTTTATAGGTAGAATCCCTGTTAGAGAAGCCTGTAATCCCCATTAATGCCGGGACTTGACCAACAGCAATGTTCAAGGCAGAGCCAGTCATATACGCAGAAATGGCAGCCAGGGAGATGAAGTCGACGATCCATCCACAACGGATAAGTCCAATGAAGCATATGACGGCTCCAGCAATGATTGCAAGAGCTGAAGCCACGACATTGCCTGGGATTTCAGGGTGGCTTTTGTGGACTTCGTTGACGACAGTGCCGGTGATGGTAGACATGACAGCAACGGGCTAGCAGAGTCAGCAACGTTTTCCCAATTGAGTGCTCAAAATTCCCTACCCCGATAGTGATATCCTTCGAAGTAGCAAAGAACCAGTAGATTAGAACGCCCATAAAGGAGGAATAAAGACCGAATTGCGGCGGCAGCTCGGCGAGTTTGGCATATGCCATCGATTGGGGAACGACAACGGCTCCCACAGTGATACCTATACAAGAATGAGCCTAAAAATGGCTCCGAAACTAATGGTTACATTAAATACCGGCGACAAGATCTCCCCCAAGCCATTGCGCATTGTAGCGGCCAAGCCAATGAGTGAAGGGAAAGAGGCTGTATGCCCAATTGATAAAAGTATGCCCAGAAGGCTTGACTTGTTTGATCCATTCAAGAGCGGTGGGTTCCTCTTCGACATAGGTATCGGCTGATGAGACTGAGAAGACAGATTCACCTCTGGAAATCCCCTCGCCGGTGGGGTCGCGGTATTGAAGCTTGATACCGAGGACTTTGGCAAGACCATGGCCAACTCTGGTAGCGGCATTGGGAGCCATGATGGCAGTTCGAAAGCACGAGGTGGCCAATTGCACGGACGAGGTTTAAGTATGCTCACTAGAACTATAGCGAGCCAATGAGATGGAAATCCTCTCGGCCGGGTTCGCGAAGTGGTAGGTGCAGGAGACCTGCAGTATGGCAATTAAAGCAGAACGACAGAATGTCGCTGATTTAAGCAGGGATGGAGCGGTCTTCTTATAGTATCAGATACTAGAAGGGGCAAGCAGGCACGCTACCAAGTGCGGCAGGCGAAGGCGTCCTTGTCGTCCTAACAAACCAGCCTAGAAGCAGCGCCTTTCCCTGTTCAGGTTGGCGAGAGGGTAGTTGCAGCAAAGTTGGGGAGGTTGGGGCTGCAACGTGCATGAACCTTTCGCGAGAGAAGGTCAAGAGAAAAGAGAGATGGTAAGAAGAAGGGGGATGAGGCTGGTCTAGACTTTGCGGCATGAACAAGGATAAGAATGGATAGCATTGTGTGGGGGGGGGGTTGGTTATCCTCGGAAATAATAGCATCACACCAACGTAATCGTAACGTTCTACGGGAGACTGCAAAGGGAGATGGAACAGGAAGAATGGTAATATATCGGAACCCCGGTCCTCTCTCGTTTTTGCCGAGGGCAGTTGGTGATGGTGATGGTGATGGTGAAATGATACAATCGTTCAAGGGCAGAAATTAGGAGGCCTATGGTGTATGGCGTGCTCAGGCGTCATGAGAACCCTTACCCAATGGCCTGGCAGATGTCATGATGACTCAGCCAGAGAAGGCTGGCTTGGCCGTGGTGGATGCAACGAATGAACATGCACTACTCCAGAAGGGAGTAGAAGGGAGTAGAAATCCTTTTAGATGGATGCATAGCTTCGGTAGGGCGTTGATCACATTGGCCGTACGATGATGTTTGTTTAGGTGGAAAAGACGTGCTTTATATCCACCACATCATTTCCACATTCGTTCCTTAGTACTCCCACACACCCTCCACACCCTCCACACCTTACCTACATCGGCCTGTAAAGTGGGGGGGCTCAACCCGACATCCACCAAGCCTCCTACCTTTACCTACACCTATTTATCATCCCTAAAGTGACCTGAAAGCATGTGTCAAGTGCGCAAACCCACTTGATTTCGTTTGTAGAAATACATATCACGTAACGAGTACGTTGCACTGCGCGGTGTGGTATCATCTGGCCCAAGGAAACGCGCCGTTACCCTTTATGTGATTCCTAAATCCTTATTCCTCCCTATCCCAAGAAACACACTTCTATCACACTCGCTCTTTTTCTACTCTTAACGCCTTGTCAACTACTTACATCGACGTCTCAGTGCAGTAAATTCCGTAGTGATGGACTTGCGCTAGCACCGTTCGCCATAGCACTCTCGCTCTGCCATCTACCCTCTCGGACGAAACCATCAGGAGGCGTTTCGGGCCTCTCGTGATTGCCAGGCGGGCTACCGTATATGGCCCCAAACTGCGTTCGTGGTGGCGAATGCAATGTAGCGTTCGGTACCGCGAATGGATTTTCTGCCGCTTCAGGCGGTCCATGCGGTCCCTGTGCCGGCCGTTCGAGCACAGGCGGAGACCTTACGGACGGGGATCTTATGGGATGTTGTATAGGAGGAGCTGGGCCACGCAGATTTGGCGGTACATAGGGAACTTGCACTAGGTGCCCCGAGCTATTGCGTCGATACTGGAAGGACGGCGGTTCCGCAGGCACCCCGTTGACGATATGGGGTACATAATGTGGAGGCATACCGCGATGAACCACCCCCCGCGGATCGCGATAGGTCGCTGGATAAGGATTTGGCTGATGAGGTGGATAATGTTGCGGAGGTGGTGGTGCGACAACAGGAGGCGAAGGTGGAACTCCATTCGAGAGTCTTTCCGGGCCATGGTAAGGGGTTGGCACTTCTGGACCGTGATATGCTGGCGGTGCCGGTTGGGTTGGCCAGACGTGGTACGGCTCATGAGGAGAAGCTTGCGGCACTTGAGAAGGCCAAATCAAAGGCACTTGAGGGGACGTTGGCTCAGGCTCAGGTATGGTCTGGATCTCTGATTCATCTGGTTCGGGCACAGGGGTTGGAGTGCGCGGGGGAGTGGGTTCCTTGAGTTTGCGTATATGACATTTATGGCAAAAGAATTTTCGAGATTCTTCTAGGGTTTCTGGGATCGCTGATTCCGGCTCGGTAGGCCCGCCATTTACAGTCTGCTCTGAGCTCTGCGTTGCCAGGTTGATGGAGGATCCGCCATTAGCGACACCGCCTCCTGCCATATCAACATCACCATTAACTTCTATGGCTCCGTCGGGCCGGGAAGAGGATGGAGGGGTATCCTCCGAATTATCTCCATTGGCATGACCGTTGATGTTTGTAGGTAGGGGCTGGGACGGGACGGTAGAAGCTTCAAGCTTGCTTTCGATCACTGGAGGTGGATTGGTCTTGGAGTCAATGATTATTTTGGGCACGAATTCGTGCCATTTAGGGCTTGCCTCCGTACCACAGTTGGCGCATTGTTTCAACAACACATCGGCCGGAGTGGGCTCGATCAGATGGACTATTCGGTCACCGTCTTGGTCCACTTCCTCGGACTTGACTGTTAGCGCCCCAGGCGAGACTCTAGAACTCCTGGTAGTTGGCACCGCTGGCTGCGGGCCACCGCTTGCAGTGGAGGAAGTGGAGCCACGATGATCGATCCCAGCGTTCGTAAGTTGACTGGCATTCTTTGTTGCTGAGTCGACGATGAGAGCTTTTCGCAGAGTTCCGGTCAAAGAAGTGTCAGCCTGTTTATGCGTTCGAACATAGGCTTGAAGAGCATTAAGAGGGAGCTGATCCAACAACAGCTCGGACATTGGATGTAATTGTTTCTGCGCTCCATGCTCTCTGCACAAAACAACGGCTGTAGCGTTGCCAGTTTCGCCATTCATAGTCACTGTATTGACTGCCTGACTACGGGAGCCTTTAACGGGATGTAGGTCGAAGCCGAGAGAATAACCATGTTGTTGCGCACATGATGGGTGGACGCTAGCTTGACATTGACTGCAATTGACAACTGCTCCCTCCGTCGTTTTGCAAAGTTTGCACATGGGGCTGTGTTTGCTGACGGGGATGGCACCGAAACCTTCTGCAGGTTCAAGTCTCTGGGGATCGCCGAACTTGATCTCGTGATGGAATACTGCACAAACGACATGTACCCAGTTATTACCGGAGGTCCGCTTCAGAGGTTGTCGAGGGTCTTCAGGTTTGCCCTTCTCTCTTTTTTCACGACGATAATTCTCTGTGAAACTATCAACCAATTCCCGCTCTATTCGTTCCTTCTCACGCTCGCGATCCGTCTTCTTTTTATGAGATACTTTTGGCGGTTCCATCATTTCTTTATCAGTGTACTCTCGAACAGGACACAATACGCAGTCGTAGAAATGCGAAACCTGATGCCCAGTGTCATTGTTGCACATGTCGCAAGTCCACTTATCACTGTGTTTACTCTCAGGAACACCATAGCAGTTGCGGTGCACAGTAAGCCTGCAGTGCCTGCAATTGAGGAGTTGCTCGCCCATTGGCTCGAACTCGTAACAAACAGCACATGGAAATATCTTGAACTTTGGCTGCTCGGGGATCAAAGGCGGTTCTGGTGGCTTTTCCACAACTTTCTTTTTTGGTGGTTCAGCAGGAACGCCATTAGTCTGTGGAACGACCACTGGTGGTTCAGGCCCGAGCTTCTGTTTCTTTTTCGGGCCATCCTGGCCGGGCTGAATGGTTAAGCCTGGAGGAATATCCAATCCAACAGAAGCGGCCGCGGCAGCCGCAGTTGTACTTACTCCAATAGAGCTGGCTAGATTAGCATTTGTGAGCTCAATCAAAAGTTCTTCATCAATGCGGCGCTTCCATGCCCTGCCACCACCGCTGGCAACTTTTTTAGCGACTTCTTCGACGTCCTCCCACGGAATCCCGTAACACCGCCAGAGTGCTGCGCATCTCTGGCAAAGAGCAACAACAAGATGTGCATTCTTGTCTTTGCTGTTTTTCAGCGCCGGATCTATAGGAACGGTTGTGCCAGGAGCTATGCCAGGTGCTCGACGCCACTGTGGAGACGATCTTGTTGCGCAAAATTTGCATTCGAAGCCTCGCCTTCGTGCCGCTGCTTTCCCATTATCAAATGCAGAGTCGTCAACGTCATCCGCAACGTCATCCACAAGCTTCGAGTCCGCCTGTCTGGCCTGTCTTTTGCTTCTACGTCCTTCGAAATTACCCCATATCTCCCTGCCCCTCGGAGTTTTCTTCCACATGTAGTAGAAACGGACCACTTCGCCGTATTTCAGGGATTTCCCAACATGTCTCGAAACTCTTCCTAGTTCGGAGCCATACCTCATGACACCTTCTTCAAATCTCCGCAAATCCTCGCCTTCGACAATGGGTTCCTTAAGGTCCCTGCGCTTATTCATGTTTCGCAGTTGTTGCAAGGCCTTGTCGGCTTGGTAATCATTGTTTGTAAATAACTCTAGAGCCTTGTCTAGGAAGTTTGTCGAGTAAGGTTGGAGCTTGAAAGATGGAGCCAGTAGTTTAGCCCGAGCCATGAAGTCATCAACTGATTTTTCAGCACGCTCAAGGTTGATCGAAAGTGAGGAGTCTCCACCTCTTGACGAAGTCTCACCCACCTGGGGCATGCGAAATTTCAATTCAGCCGTGTTCCTCAGATCGCTGTTTGGATGATCTCCACCGCGTGGGATGTAACCAAGGGGCTCATCCATGACCCATTTCGGGCGTTTTTCTCGAGCCGTCTTGTCGGCCTCTAGAGTTGCAGTTGAATCTTTGGTTATCTTAGGATCCTTTTTGTGACTGTTGCCCTTCATGTATTTCCTCTTGATGTCTATAGGCTTCACGTACTCGACGTGATGACCATGCCATGCCTGCACGTTTGCTTGATGTTTCGGGCCCAATCGCGAGGCTGCGCGTGGGTATATGCGGTCGTCATAGTCTAGTGCATCTTCGACCCGGCAATGGTTTCCTAAGTAGCGGTATGGCCAGAGCTTCGCTTGTGCAATCTGCTCTGCTGTGGGTGGCCTGGGCCCGCAATTCGGCGCGTCTCCATCGCGTGGACTGCTATCATCTTTAGGATCAACCCCATGATCGTCCTCTTCCTCATCTACAAACTCCTCATCCTTCTCAATGGCTTTCTCGCCTACTATCGGGGTATTGCGAGCTTCGAGCTTCTTCTCTTGCTTCCGACTGCAAGGCCCACATGACCATCCAAACCCGCGGGCAGGCTTCTTGAGTAATGGTGGTCGAACGCAATTCATGTGATAGGTGTCTTTGCAGACTGCGCAATCTACTGAATCGTTGCTAAACGATAAGGTCAGCCATGAAAGTGACCAGGTCTATATAGGTGGGCTTACCTAGCACAATATCCGTGGCATCGTTTGCACGACTTGATGGCACCTGTCAATTCCTTCCCGCGCCCTATCTCTACCACAACAAATTTCCAGCGCTCATCCAAAACCTTTTTGACCTTGGCTGGAACGTTGATCACTTGGCTTGTAGGAATCACTTCGAAGTAGCGGTGGATGTAACGGTCAAACATTTTATCGTACCAGAAAGAATCCGATTCCTTCCGGTACGCGTCGAGATCGCCTATCTCATTCCTATGGCAGACTCTGCACCTTCCGCGTAGTGAGGTTATAGGGCACGTGTCAGATTGCATGGAGGCGAAAACAACCCGATAGTCGTTGACCTTGCGCTGAATATCGCGTGGGCGTAGATACCAGTTGACCCGTAGTGCATCTACAGGTTGGCTTTGGATGTTGTCTACATGGAGAAATTCCATGATTCGCGCCAAGTAGTATGGCTCGCCAGGGGGCTCACAGACAAGATATACCTGATCTGGAAATGTGTAAGTGACACACCCCTCAATTTAGATTGGGTATGAGCCGTGCAGGTATGTAGCATAAGAAACACTCACCATTGACAGACAGCGTTGTCCCATCGTCCGCTTTCAGTTTGCCGTTCTTGAGATACCCCTGACAACTCTCGAATGTCATGAGATTCGTTGTTCTCAACCGACTCGCATTCGATGGGGGAGCTACTCTCCGCGATATACCCGCCACAGAGGTCTGAGTAAGTGCTGAAGATGTATGCATAGAGACAGGACCATTCCCGGGTGCCTTCCGCTTTCTGGAAGGTGCAATTGTACCAGTCGTAGCCTCTGGGTAGACGGAGAAGCTCGACATCCCTGGTAGATTATTATTCTGTGGATTCGCTGTTACAGGCTTGTTGGTCGTTATTGGTCCTACAGGTGCGGTGGTTGACGAGCGACGGGTATTTGTAGCCGATAGCTTGTCACTATCTCCAGGCAGTACATTGCTTGGTATAGTAGGATTTGCGACAGCCTGCGTTTTCTTGGAAGAAGTCCATTCGAAATCCATCTCCAGCTCCCGGTCCTCAGCATAATTCGGTCTTGCATTCCCAGTCCTATTGCGCGACCTTGTACCGTACGGAGATGCACCATTTGCATCCATAGGATTATTGGCTTGCTGGTCCGGGGCCACTGACGAAGAGGAGGATGTCTTGGTCATAGGCTGAGATTCTAGGGTTGTAGATTTGACTTTAGGGTCGGATGGGTGTTGTCGTGAAGGTGGAGGTGACTTGGAAACGGCGCGCGAAGGACCTGATGTAGACCCGGGCTCATCGCTGATGCTTGCCGGGCGCGCTTGAGTTTTTGATTGATTCGGTGGATCTGTCATGGCTGGCCTATCAGAATTGACACCATGGTCATCCGCCATGCCACCAACCGACCTGCCCCCGCAGAGGAACTTCACGAAGACAACGGCCAGCAATGATCAGGTAGTCTTTGAAAGCGGTGCCGCATTTGCTGAGACTCGAAATCATTAAACGGTGGCGAAGAAACAGCTCGAACGACAAGGCCGGTTGCGTAGGTGGCCTAAATTGAGGTTATGGAGCACAATGCCGCGCTTCTATAGTGATAGTGAGGGATGATGCGACGCCTCACCAGGACTCCAGCCTAGAAACGAGAAATTTGGCATGAACTCGATTTGATAGCTTATTTGTATGACGGTGAACAGGTAGGACCTTCCAGAAGGCGAAAGCAGGGCTGAGAAAAGGGTGTGCAGGACGGCTGTGGGATTGAGGTGGTGAAGAAGGCGAAATGTATGGGAACATGGGGGAGACCAGGCGGAGGACTGCTCTGGCGCTAGCTTGCTTGCCGCTAAAGGGCTGCCGAGACAATGAACTAGTCTCGAAATTCTCCCCACCTTGTTGGGTAAGGTGTCCACTAGAGTAACTGAAATTACTCATACAAGCACTTCTTACGCAAGCCTTCCAAAAAGTATCCTTGGACCTTTTGTGATTGGGAAAAAGACAGCCCTTCTACCGTTGCTAAGACGTGGCTACCCTTTTAGTATTAAGCGATTCCCGGGCCTCAGACCAGCTATCCCGACCTCAAGCTGATCATAGCTTGCCGTACGCTATGCGTACATTATCTCACAAGGCTTAGTGCTTGGACGTCAGGTCAAGCCTCAATCATCCTTCACTATTAGGATGGATGGTTATATCCTCTTCTTCGATGCCTCCGAGGCTCCTTCATCCGGAGTGCCGCGCTCCATAGCCAGCCAAGTCGACGATGGTCGTTCTCAGCCTACCAAGGCCGTAGTTTACCCGACGATCCCATCCGAGTTGGTTGGTCATACGGATAATGCTACGGGTAGAACAGTAAACAATCATGACATGATTTTCTCAACGCGATATCCTACCTTGCTTTCCATTTCATTAATTGCTCCTACATCATATCGCTCTGTAGCTGCTGTGTGTCGTGCCATTCATGGCACAAACAATCATTGGCTGTGCCACTAGCGTTGACATCGTCCAACAGCAGAGATACAGCACCAGCTCCCTGCACGGCATCAAGCGCGCTCCTGAGCATATAGAGACAGCTTTCTCTCATCGCGAGGTGCTGGAAGATATCACTAACTTCTCTGTTGGAGAACATATCCGGAAGAAACAGCGAACAGACGGCGGTTGGGAAAACCGTATTGAAGCCAGCAAAATCAATGATGCACCTAATGATCAACTCAAAAATGTTCCAGAACACGCTCGAAGGAATTCAGTAGCCAGTACTCCCGGCCCGTCTCAGAATCCTTTGCTTTCTCTATCTCATGCCCGCTACGGTCTGCCCAAAACCCTCGTCAAGAACTTTGCTTCGTTGGGAATCAATAGCATTTACCCGTGGCAGTCGTCCTGCCTTCTTGGGCATGGTATCCTTAGTGGAGAGAAAAACCTGGTTTATACGGCTCCAACTGGTGGTGGTAAATCTCTTGTTGCTGATGTTTTGATGCTGAAGAGGATAGTCGAAGACCCTTCAAAGAAGGCACTCCTTGTACTTCCTTATGTAGCTTTGGTACAAGAAAAGCTCAAATGGCTACGGAAAGTCGTCGAAGGGGTTCAAAAAAGCGCTGGTGCCCTCAGCCAGGCTGGCTCCCAACGCCCCAAATGGCGGAGACCTCATGTTAGCTCCATCAGGGTTGCTGGGTTCTTCGGAGGCAGCAGATCACAAGGTAGCTGGAGTGATGTTGATGTGGCTATATGTACTATTGAAAAGGTTTTATAGATCAGTATCACGAAATGCACCCATACTAACAAATCTCAAGGCTAATGCCTTGGTAAACACGGCCACTGAAGAATGCACAATAAAGGATCTAGGCATCGTTGTTCTCGACGAGCTACACATGATCACGGACGACCATCGGGGCTATCTTATGGAAGTCATGGCAAGTAAACTGCTGGTCCTAGACAGCGATGTGCAGATTGTAGGCATGAGCGCAACCCTAACGGTATTATCACCCCTCTATATGTCGCCTTACCTGACCGGAATAGAACACACAAATACTGGCCAAATGGCTTGGTGCTAAGTATTACAATACTAAGTATGTGCCAGTCCCAATAGAGGAATACTTAGTTTACGATGGCTCCATCTACCAAATGTCGACATCCAGTGCCTTCTTCAAGACTGCTAGCCAACTAAACTCGACCCAACATTTGTCCAGGATCTCTCCCATCTGCACCATCAATCCTTCAGAACACATCGAGCTGAGAAACCCTGTGTCCAATGCCGTCGTCTCCCTGGCCATTGAGACCGCCGCTGCTGGTTACGGCGCTCTTATCTTCTGTGGCGGACGGCAGGCTTGCCAGTCTATGGCTGCGTTGGTCAGTGAAGCAATGCCTTGCGGCTTAGCTGTCGACGATGAGATACTTGACAAGAGGAAAGACGTGATTGGCGAGCTTCGAAGCCTACCAGTAGGCTTAGACGAGACCCTAGCAAAGACAATGATAAGAGGAGTTGCATTTCACCGTCTGCTTTCCACCACTCAATGGAAGTATCACAAGAGGCTAATGTTCTCAGATGCTGGGCTTACCATCGAGGAAAGAGATATCGTCGCCGAAGCATATGATAGAGGCGTCATCAAAGTCATCGTGGCGACTTGTAGTTTGGCAGCTGGTATCAACCTTCCCGCCAGGCGCGTCATACTCCAAGGTGCAAGAATGGGTCGATATCTTATTGGTCCAGCAATGCTGTAAGACGACGTTCGTTGCCTGTTAAGTGATCGCTGACTGTTTACAGGAGGCAGATGCGAGGCCGAGCGGGCCGAAAGGGGAAAGACGAAATCGGAGAAAGCTATCTCTGCTGCCAGAAGGCTGATCTCGAAGAAGTTGCTCAGCTTCTTGAGGCCGATTTACCTATGGTTGAGAGTAGCCTGACCCCTGAGAAATGTGGCATTAAAAGGTACACCAGTGCACACTGTCTTGGAGATCTGCTAACACTGCCAGAGCTTTGCTGGAAGTCATAGCCATCAGGCTAGCCACACATACGGCGGCAATTCAAGAATATGTCCAGAAAACCTTACTATTCCACACTATGGACCGCGTTATGTTAGATGAGATGGTAGCCGCTACCTTGAAGGAGCTTATTGCTTCGGGACTCATTACTGTAGATCGTTTTGGTTCATACGAGGCAACTCTCCTAAGTCAAGCCACCGTTGCTTCATATCTGACGCCAGAAGATGGTATCTTTATACACGGTGAGCTTCGCCGAGCTCTTCAAGCATTTGTCATGGACGGAGAGATGCACATCTTTTACACATTCACACCTGTCTACAATTCCGGCTTAGCAGACATCAATTGGCCTATTTTTCGCCGAGAAATGTGGAATTTGGATGAGAGTGGCCTTCGGGTGCTAGAGTTTGTCGGGATCAATCCAAGCCTCATAAACAGGATGTAAATCGCGCAAGACACCTGCTTGTCATCCAGCGTTAATTGTGAATAGGGCAAATAGTACAAAGCAACTCCCAGAGACCAGCTCAGAGGAGATCAGGATCGCAAGAGTTCATCGGAGATTCTACGCGGCCCTACAGCTTCGTGATCTCTGCAACGAGATGCCCATACACTTGGTAGCCCGCAAATTTGAAGTACCTCGTGGTTTTGTCCAGACCTTATCTCAGATTTGCGAAGGCTTTGCGGCCGGCATGATCAAATTCTGCGACAAAATGGGTTGGGGCATGTTAAAAGCCGCCCTAGAACATATGAGCGACCGTCTCAAGGCGGGTGCTCGAGCGGATCTGCTCGAGCTCGCAAAGATCCCGTTCGTAAAGAGCCGGACTGCCAGGGTTTTCTGGGAGAATGGGTATAAGGGATTAAGGAGCGTCTCCGAAGCAGATCCGAAGGACGTGGTTCCAGTACTACTGCTGGTGCGCAGATATCTCAAGTCTCTTGAAATGAATACTAACATCGGCGTAGGCTCAACCAAAGAAGTTACGACTTGATGGGGACGAAGAGGCAAAATACCATCAGAAACTCCTACTCAAAGCTGAAATTATTGTTGGGGCAGCAAATCGATTATGGGGTAAGGCGAGCTACATTGACCGCTGCTTGACTTTGCGAGAGCTAACACTTGGCAGAACGACAACAACAGATGGAGATCGAAATAGACAGCTGAGAAGAGGTATTCCATGATCGCTTCTTTTGCCATAAGGGCCGAGGTACACTAGGTCATGGAGCAGGCTTACCAGCAGCACCGGTAGACGTCTGAAATAGATTGAGGACTCCTAGGAGTTGTGCCTAGAGCGGACTCTTAGACAGGCAACGTAGCATCATGAATGATGAGAATGCCCAGCTATATAAAGCACATGCATAGCCAGAATGCATCTGAATTAAGTAACCAACATCTTCTAAATGCATCAATTACCCGGCGGCGTGGGTTCTTGGCTTGCAGGATTATTATTGACTCGGTACAGAGCGCGTGTACCGCATAAGAAGCCTAGGGCCAAGCGATGATATCAACGGCACATAGCGGATGATGTCGCACTTCATATTTACATTTAAGCCACAGAATAGTGCAAGCGTCGTAGGCTCGAAGATGGAATAGGCGTGGCCATGTAGGTACCCGGGTACGCGCCCAAGACCAGGCCGTGTGTAAAGGCCAGATTACCGATCTTATAGACACTGGAGAAGCTTCGGCTCCAGTTACTTGTAGAAGGAGGCTCGAATGTGTGTGGTATGATTGGACTGGGCCAGAGACAGTGTGATGATTACAACGGAGATGACTACGCAGGAGGATGGAGGGTAAGAGGGTAAATGGGTAACTTGTTAAAAGGCGCCTGCTGATGGTCCGAACGGCGGAGTCGGCCAACTTGCCCCTTTCTATTTTTACAGAGCCGCCCTTTTCTGGGGGAGCCAATCACAGCGGCAGGCATGCAGCCGAGGACCGTTCAAATCTCCAGGGGTAAAATCGAAGCAGATCCTCGCATGTCAGTGGCACCCTCTCATAGCCAATACTCCGACCATCACAGCTTTACCTTCAGCTACCACTCTTCAATTTCGCGCAATATACACCACAATACTTTTACAGCCATACAGAGCATGGCCTTGATGGCCTTGATGGCCTTGTAGCTCTTGTACGCCTGGTCCTCATAGCACCATCCTTGATGCTCCCGAGCCAAACTGAAACGAGCCTCCTACACCTCAAACATTTACCCCGTTACGCCGAATACATACACACACGCCTCCTGACACCCCATATACATTATTCGACTGTTCACAACTGGCTATGCAAGTGCTCTGAGCCTGTCGAGAAACCGATAGCCTACATGACACTGCCTGCAAATCCCGCATGTTTCGTGCTCCGCTCAATCAACCCGTCAGCTTGCACTGCGCTTACAGACCCCGCCCCTTGTTGCGCCTCGCTCAAAGTGCTTCAGAAGCATAGAGTCGCTTAGACCTTGCGACTGCGACTTGTCCTATTCTCGGGTTGCACGAACAAGCTAGCGAAGACTTCCGGATACCTTTCTCAATGGCGACACGTCCAAATTTTATCGACCTGAGGTCGAAGTCTCAGGAGACAATGCAATCCGGCAACCCATCTCCTCTTGCTTTTCCATCGCCTAGGATGCAGCACTTCGATGGAGATATTCCTCCGGCCATGTCTCCTCTCGACATGTTCGCCATGCAGAGCAGGTTGTTGGCGAAGCAACTGGACGACAGTAAGAGGAGCGGCAGACGTGTTAGTCGATTACCTCCACTTACGACTGGCGATCCCATCACAAAGCAAAAGACAATATACAATAAGTCGAGGTCAACGGAGAACAAGGCTTTGTCGTCTTCGGGCTCGAGCCCACGGGCAAAAGACGAGGATTCTTCTGGGATAGTGCCTGCGTTAGAGGAACCCAATTTTCGACCCAAATCTTTCTATCCTCGAATGAGCAATATTCCGCACATGGAAGACGATATGGAAGATGAGTTTGTCGGTCCTTCTCCGGATCAACTTTTCGTGACACCAGCTGAATTCCAACCACAACGGACAAACGACTACTTTGGTGTACCAAGGGCAAAATCACCTGAACCGGTAACACCTGCCCAAAGAGGTGCAGAATTTACAGATCGAAACCCATGGGTAAATTACCCAACACACAACCATGAGGCCGCTCAGCCGAACAATGATCTACAGCGCGGAATGTCAATCGAGTCAACGTCTACCAAAAGCAATAATGGCTCCCTGGCACCGCCTATGTCACCACACGTTCGTCAGGCTGGAAGTATCAGATCAGTTGCTCAAGACAGCTCAGACGATGAGTTGAGTGCGTCGACTGGCGGATCCGGCTTCTCCAGAGACAGGAAATTGTCATCAAGTAGTGGAGTCTCAATGCCTCACTCGCCCTTCTCACCCTTTGCCCAAGCACACGCTCGGTCTCCTTCACTCAACTCGGAATACTCCATTGGTGGCTCGCGCTATATCCGGCCAGCGTACAACTTCTCGAGGCCTATCAGCAGAGCTAGTCAACCTTCATTGGAGGTGACATCAAGGCAACCGTCTTTTGATCATAGACCCTCTATCGATGCAGTACACCCTCATTTCGCTTCTATGTCTCGACAGCCTTCTTCGGATAGTCAACGAATGATATTTACGGATGACCCTACCCACACACCGGCTAGTACAGACAATGAACACTCTCCTGATATGAAAGATTCTCAAGACGCACCAGCTCCCTCATATATTTACGCAAAATTTTCACTACCACGGGGCAGAATGGTACAGCGTGACTCTATGGTCTTACAGAATGACCAGATGCCACAATTTGAATGGGAACGCCATGCTATGCAGACAAATGTTCGGCCTACGACACCACTTGCTCAGAAACCCATGTCGCCTCCTCCATCACCACTTCGTTCTCCAGAACCCAGCTTCGAGCTCCAGAGATCTTCCCCTTCGCCTCGTCCTTCTCAGGATCAAAGAAGATACTTCGCGTCACGCCCTTCGGCTGAACACTGCTCTAGGGACGCGCCACGTCCATCTACAGAGCAACGATCGAGAGAGCTGCCTCGCCCATCCACCGAGCAGACCCCACAAGGCCAGAATAGACCACCTCCAACCCCCGTTCCGAATGACGACAAGTCTGAATATTCCGCTTCCACTCGATCCGGAAGCACCATTAAGGCGCGTCCCCGTGCACCTGCTCCATCCTTGGACATGACTGGAGAACAACACCTTGCAAAAGGCATCGAACTGCACGAGCGTGGTGCTGCCAGAGAATCAACATATCATCTTCGTATCGCAGCAAGGCAAAATATTCCCACAGCAATGCTACTTTATGCTTTGGCATGCCGCCACGGATGGGGTATGCGTCCTAACCAGCAAGAGGGCGTACAATGGTTGCGGAAAGCAGCAGATTGCGCAAGCATAGAGGTTGCAATGGACGAAGATGCCAGTGGCAGTCCAGCTGATATACTCGAGCGCAAGACTAAGCGGGCGCAGTTTGCATTGAGTATATACGAACTTGGCGTCAGCCATATGAATGGGTGGGGCATCGAGCAAGACAAATCATTGGCGCTCCGATGTTTCGAAATTGCTGCCAATTGGGGCGACGCAGATGCAATGGCTGAAGCTGGGTTCTGTTATGCTCAAGGCCAAGGATGTAAGAAGGACTTGAAGAAAGCGGCGCGATACTATCGAATGGCTGAATCAAAGGGTATGAGTATGGTTGGCAATAGCTGGTAAGTCTCATGATGGTCTCCAAGCATATGAAAGCGTGCTAATGTGCCAACAGGATCTATAAGCCCAAATATGCCGACAACGAGAAAGATCAGGAACGCCAGGGACGGGGCGCAAAGCCGCCTACCCCGGAGAAAAAGCAACGGGATAAGTCCAGGACTAGGACTATATTTGGGCGGAAAAAGTCAATTTCTCAGCGGTAGTGAGCGCTGCACTGCACGTCCTCACGCTGCTACTCACTTCGTATGCCATTTACTTTATTATACCCTTTGCATTTCGGCGGAAATGGTGCAATGGCTTTTTTTTTCACATCACATCATACCATATGGAGATCATTATCTCCCCCAGTAGGGGCAAAGCATGGTGTTTGCCGGCGAAATCGTTTCCCTCTCGTATATCTTCTGATACGAAGTCAAATGCCCAGATCATGGAATAGAATCTTGTAATATTTTCAAAAGAGAGCTAGCTCTCCACAATGCATAAGATCTTAACACACTCTCTCTCATGCACCAACACTATAATATGATCTATCAACCCTTAAACAAGCCCACCCCCC
>NAPT01000561.1:0-19935 GCA_002927785.1 Cladonia uncialis
ATAATAAATCTTATAAAATTTAATAAAAAAAAATACTTTTTTATAAATAATATTATAATATTATATTAAAATCTTCTTAATAATAATTTTCTAGTTAATATAATTACTATTATTATAAATAGTAATAATAATATTTTAATTTAATTTTTAATAATTATTTTATAATTTTCTTTAATTTATTTAATTAAATTTCTATATATTTTTCTATTAAGTATAAAGAAGCTTTTCTTAACTCAAAATCTTCTTTTTTTTTTTATTAATAAGATTTCTATTAAATTATCTTTTAATTAATTAATTTATTATCTTTTATTTCTTAATAATAATAATATATTTATAAATAATATTATAATAACTTTTAAAAAATAGTAAAAAGATTTTATAGACTATAATATTAAAAGATTTAATTTAAATAAAGAATAAAAAGATAGAAGTTTTATTTCTAGAGTGAGAAAAAAAAATAGTAGTTAATAAAATAATTGAGATAGTTAGAACTGTAGTAAAGTTAGATATCTCATAAATAAAATAAAGATAAGAATTAATAAGAATTATTAAATTTAGAGGATCTTTTATATTTAAAAGGCTTTCTATACTTAAATAGTAGAGAAGTTGGAGAAATTAGAGAAGAAAATTTGTAAGCTATCTAGAACATCTAGAACACTGCTTCTTCCCCTTAATAATATTAATTTATACACAGATCTTCCTATCTTAAGCATGGCGACGATAAGAGGTAGATAGGGCTGTTGGCACCGTCAATAGTTAGCGCCCCTATCTATAGAGATCCCAACCATCTATGGATGGCGACGTCATCTATAGATAGTGATCGCCATTGATGGTAGAAAGAAGCGATGAGATGTACGATGGAAACCATGGAATACCCTACTATCCATAGAAAACCCCTACCATCCATGGATGGCAGGAATCCATGAGTGGGATGCAACATGTGACGTTGAATAGAGATGACTCGTCGTCATCCGTTGTAAGAGAGAAAAGGCTGTTGCTTGACAGTGTTGCATCTTGCGCTCTCCAACCACTGGCAACTCGTCCAACAAGTCATATTCAGGCTGAGACCAGCTCATATACGCGAGCGTCAGCTAGCTGCAGGGTGTATCGCAAAGGCAAATCAGAACGTAAGGCTCGAATTCGTAGGCATCACTATGCAGGATGTAAGCCACCTCGAGTTGCCTCGTGGGCTGACAATCATCATTCGACTAGTCAGTTCGGACTAGTGCAGCGTTTACGGGGCGTTATTTGATGCATCATCTCGCGGGTGGTTGGTCGAGAATTGTACCGAGAACTTGCGACGGTAACCTCCGATGTGACAGTGATCTGCGAGGTGGATGGGCAACAGCACGGCATGCCCAATAGCTGCTCTTGAGGCGCGCGCACACGGCTGGTAGCCTGTTATCTAATACTCCATTAGGATCATCTGAGTAAACGTCTAATAAAAGCTGCAGGAGACCCTTGTTCATTGTAATTCAAGGCAAATTCTCACATGGGCCTTATTGCTCCGGCCATGAACGGCAGAGCCTCAATCCCACAAGGCTGGAGGGTGCACTCATTTACCCACAAAGTGTTGAGTCATGGCTTTGCTGGCTTCTCAAACATTATTGCTCGCTTTTTCCTTTCAATCAGTGCGTGTTCAAGTTTTGATCCTAGTAAGACTGCTTTATGAGTACCATTGGCAAGGGTTGCAATGGAAAGTAGTACCTCCAGTCAACCAAAACTTCCATTACCAAGGGGAGACCTGGCCACAACACCAACGGCGTCAGTGTATCGGTCTAGTTTATCTCCGGACGATGGTTATGATTATAAAGATACTGAGTCCTCGCCAGAGGGTTCTGCGACTCAAGAGCAAGATAACGTCAACTCCTCCAAAATTTATATGCAACCATCGGCGGCCTCCAACGTAACTGTAAATCATGAAGATCATCAAGGAGAAAGAAATCCTGACTATAGACGTCCTGCAGAAGGATGGAGGGCAAAGGTTCCTGATGACGAAGATACTCCGAATGGACTGTCTGTCCCTAATGACAGTTATGCACGATCGTCTCCATCCGTCAATAGGAAAGTTCGAAGAGGCTGGGGGCACCGCCGCAGGGAAGCAACTCAATCTATTCCACATGAGCCGACCGAAAAGGTGGATCTGAGGTACGTGTTGCTGCAATGGAAGAAAGAGGAGCTCGATGGAGCAGAAAAATTAGTCCTAAATGCATTCTCGCCCGGCAACACCGCGAAAATTGAGTCACCCAACCATGTAATATGGCAGTAGGTCCTCCAGCGCACACCAAATTCTCCGCTGAAGTGATTGCCGTAGACACTCAGAGCTTGAAGATATGGAACTCGGGGGATTTGAGGTGAGCGTTCAGTATGACATTGGCCGAAAGCAAAGTTAATCATTTCAAGGAAATCGTCAGTCAATGGAAATCCCGGGGGTTAAAGGAAAGCGAGGCCGGACTTACTCGCCGACTACTTAAGAGAATTCAAGACCAACATCAACGGCCCTTCATCGGGGGTAGCTTCCTTACACCCATTGCTCGTCGCTATATTGTTCTCGACGATTCGAAATATAGTGCTGATAGATGCTGCATCTTCCTAAGTTTTCCATATTTTGCCGTCACCAAGCCAAAGGCTGAAAACCCTTTTGTAAAAGGAAGTCCAAAGCATCCTGTAAGAACATTGTTGCAATCTCACTACCGCCTCAACGAAACCGACGAAAGGGACAAGCACCAGTGTATCAGGCTGCTCCAAGGCAAACAATTGAAGTCATGTATTGATGTCCGGGATAAGGAGTCGGCCCATCTCAATGTTGAGAAAACTAAAGAACTGATCTATGTACCACAGCTCTGGGGTCTAATCATTGGTTTGAGTAAGCTTTTGCCCTCGGATCCGGTCTTTGACGAATCTAAGTTCGCACAGATAAAATGATAACCATGGGTTCAATTAACGATATAGCCCTTCAAGGATCATCTTTCAAGCTCCAAGACAGTGCGCCAGCCCGAGAAGTTCGTCGATGTGCTTTCGTTCGTATCTCGTTTCTAAATCAAGGCTCCCCTGAAGAGCTAACGTTTCCGCGTGACCAATGTGCTTCTTGGTTCGTATGTATACATTTCAATACTTGTTCCAATTTATCACATGATATGGGACTGACCTGCGCAGGGTCTCATGAATAAACAAAAGCAGATTCGAGAGATCCTGGAGAAGGGCAAGGAACATAGCAATCCCCACCAATATACACTTCATATTGGAAGCCATTTAGTAAAAGCTACCTCATGGGCTTATGTTCAACATTCAGCAACGGAAGAAGTCTTGAACCTTTGGATGAAAACCCCCAGACCTGCCATTCCCAAGGTGTCAGTCAAGAATACGGAAGGTAACTCAGATCAAGACAGTAAACTGACAATTGAGAGTGGTCATGACATTGGCGACGATGAACGAGCAGGGGCTGAAACAAGCACCGCTTCTAGTGAATTAAAATCTGTACCGGTAGTTTCGGCATTTTTGGCTTGGGATATTCGAGACGAATTTGGGGAAAAGGACGACAGCTCTGTTGGGACCAAAGTAAACCGTTTCCTCAAGGCAATTTATCGCGCTCTTCCAGCCACTTGCCAAGACGATGTAGCTGGGCAGTCAGCGAGTGCCACTCAAACGGAGCAGATCACGAGAACTGGGAAAAGTGCTCGCTCTAGGATAGAGATAGTAGGTAAGACGCTAAACGAAGTCCAGGATCTCGTCTACACCAGGGAATCGAACACGTCAGGGAAAGAATACCCCATGGAGAGAAGAATGATCGAAGAATGTACGAAGCTCTTCAATCTCTTCATTCCAAGCGTTCATGAGAGACATTCTGAGCCTATCAAGCTATTCTGGGGGACATTGTATGAACTCATGGTACGTATCTCATAAATGTCATGGAATGATATGTTGACTTATAATAGTATCATCGAGGTCCCCGTCTTAGTACTCTGCTTGAAAAAATCAAGATAATCAATGCTCAGGCAGAGAAAGTGCACCTTGGAGTGCACTTTTGGCCAGATTTACATGTCCCGCCAGGCCAGGAAACACCAAAGGACGCTATCTCCGGGAATGCGATACTCCTAGTATCCATCGTGGATGCTTTGGGTGCTATCTTCAACATGATGGTGGCCGCTGTTCGCGACGAGCGGCTACGGCCCAAAAGCTCGCAGGAAAAGGCAACACTGAGCAACAAAGTCTCCGATTACGCAGACGAAGCATGCGAGTTGCTTGAGACAGCTAGAGATAAGCTGATAACAGAAGCAATCGGAGCCGCTCCTGGTGAAAATGTGGGCCCGGTCCTTACGCCAGAAGCGATAATGATCATCCTTATGGAGAGGCTTGTTCGCGGTGTTTTCGGTACTGGCAACGTAGAAGTAATAGCCGTCTATGAGGAATGTTTGGAACATTTAGTAAGTATTATAATACTTTTAGAGCCAAACGAAGAACTAACGACAGAAAAAAAGGCCCTCAAGGTAAAAGTTCGTGCAAGTCGTCGCTTACTACAAACTATAAACGCTTTTGAAGAAGAGGTAGCGATTGTGAATGACATATTGATGCAACAAGAAAAGGTGCTGCAAGCCTTCCGCGGGTACTTGGAACCCTCGAGCTTTAAGAGACCCAGCACGGCTCGTAAGCTGAGGTTTGAGTTTGAGAAAAAGGGCATCGAGAGAATCTTGACCTCCATACGAGAGCAGTTAAGGAACTGCACCGAGCTCCGGGAAAGAGCCAGGGTTCTCGCCGTCCAGAATGTCCACCTTGTGGAAAAACTTCAAGATGATAACAGCAGGGCTATATTCATCTTTACCTTCATTACAGTTTTATTCCTTCCTTTGAGTTTCGTCGCTGGGTTCTTTGGTATGAACCTCGCCGGTATATCCAGCACAACCCATACCCAACGTCATTTCTGGGTGATAGTGTCACCTGTGACCGGCGGCATCTTGATATTTTGCGCAATCGTGGTGTTCCAGGGTGAAAATATCTGGTTTGCGATTGCCGATTCATATCGGTTTTGCCGAAATATGATTGCCGGGTCAAGTGAGCAGCGAAAACGCGCTTGAAACGCGCTTTGTAATATTACCAGATAGCTGTATTGAAATATTTCGAACGATATTTATGCTCGAACTTACCATCACTTCGTTACTCGTTAAGATAATACTGCCAGCAGCGTCACTTCATCCTTTGAAAACTTCACCCCTCAAGATACTCCAACACGGAAACGCCGTGCGTCCACTCGTTGGTGGTTTCCTTTCTCTGTCATAATGATTGCCTTGTTGAGTCAGAAAGTCCCACCGTTCCACCCAACTTGAAAGTGGAAATACAAGTAGGTTTTCCAACTGCTAAGTTTTCTCCAACTGCTAAGTCTCATTTATACAAGTTTCGTATTGAAAAATGGATGACAGCAAAGGAAGCATAAAAGGAAAAAGTCCAGAACCCTGATGTGTCTTGCGACATTCGTCTACAGCAAGGGCATAGTACATTGAATAGATGGGCGATTGCTCGTTGGTATGAGGATCACTCAGCAGACCTGTCTTTCCAAGAATCGTCTGATCGATATTCTAGTTTAGTATCAATATCTCTTAGCTCCTGCAATCTACATCAAGATCAATTCAGCTTGGGCATCCAACATCGGTGGTGCTGACTAATCGAATTACATACCTGAGAAAGACCTGCGAGTGATATTCAAGTAAAAATCCTGCAAGATATGACTCCCACTCGTCAAAATTCTTGTCCTGGTACTTTTCGGGTCCTCGAAAACGATTCTTCGGCTGCCGATGTTGTAGACAGAAAGCCGTTGCTTCACAATACTGAGTACCCATAGATTGCTCTATCAAGGGAAGTTTACTGATCCGCTCTGCATCATGCCCATCGTTCTCTATCCGAGAGGATCTATTGGGTTCATCCAAGGCGATTTCCATCAGAAGAATACCAATGCGAAAAAGTTGCGATGTCTCTTCCAAAGCCCCTGGATCGTCAAATAGCAAGTCGTGGGGGTCGACGGTCTGAACTTCCAGAATGAAATTGTGACGTTTTTGTCCAAGGCTCCTTAGTCTTAGGATGTTCTTACTGCTAAGTGAAGAAAACCACGGCGTTCCTATGAGGAAGAAACCACACTCAATGACCTTGTAAGCCAGCTCTACTTTGGCTCCCATCGAGAAGTGCTCTACAGTGGACAAACTTGTTCCCTTTTCCAGCGGTGTCAGAAGGCTAGCGAGGCGCTCAGGCTTTGTTTCCAGAAGCATTGTGCCTACGGTTGGCGGTAGGAACAAACAAGATGGGGGTTTTGAGCCATGGCGAGAGACCATGATCCTCTTTGTAGTAGTCCCTGATTGCGACCTAAAAAGCTGAAGATCGGATTCATTCGATTCAACGACGTCGTCCCTAGCTGACTCTGATTCATCAAGCTCTGAAAGATTTTCTACGGTTAATTCCTTGACCTCTTGCGGAAATTCGCGCGCCTGGGCGAAAAGATGGTAGAATAGCCGTTGAGAGGGATAT
This sequence comes from Cladonia uncialis, assembly GCA_002927785.1. Classification (NCBI taxonomy): domain Eukaryota; kingdom Fungi; phylum Ascomycota; class Lecanoromycetes; order Lecanorales; family Cladoniaceae; genus Cladonia; species Cladonia uncialis. Next base: position 6,511 of record NAPT01000561.1, read on the forward strand.
CCCGGTCCGTTCGATCTATGCAATGATAGCGATCCAGCATCCAGTAGATCGATTTCCAGAAGGCAACAATCCACAGTCGCGTTGGAACACAAATTGTGTAAATCCAAGGAGCCAGCCCTTGACTGCAGAGCCAATGTAAGAAGCTTCTCGCGTTCTGGGAGCTTTATTTCATGTGCTAGAATACCATGGAGGGAGTCGAATACAGTTTCAGAATAGATCCACAACTGGTCGATAGATCTGCCCAATGCTGCAGCCAGCTTCTGAAGTTCTTTGAGACTTTCGCTGGACTGTTGCTTTGATCGCAGGGCCTTTACAGCGGCCTTCCATCTTGACCTTGGTTTCGTCGCGGGAGATTCTCTGATATGGTCCAAGTACTCTCCAATGTGCGCGCTGTCTTTCAAAATCTTGTCTAGCATGCCTCGAATAACTCTCCAACCTTGGACACCCCAGAGCGCTTCTGCGGTGACATTTGGATTTACGGCCACGCCGGACCAGTTCTGTCGCCAGACTTGGTATTTATGGAGGCTGATTCGCGCGGGACCTAGTACAGTCTCTTCCAATTCGTCATGTCCGGCCGCCAGGCGAAGAATATCCTCTGCAGCTCTAGTGATCTTACTCAGCAAGGTCACAATGGCAATAGTTATAGGGACTGAATCCATCGACGCCAATTGTCGAACGTGTCAAAGGCCTCGTCAGAAAATTGGAGGGGTGGGGAGGAAGAGGACTATATTTACGGCCGGTCAGACGACTTTGTCATGACGACTGGGGCTGTGCTCCGCCCTGCATGAGCCCAAACATATTGTAAGTGGTAAGACTCATTCCTTACTGCACACCCCTGCCCAAGTCACAAGCTGCTAAGCTCTTTACTCCGTAGTGCGAAGCCGATCAGAGGAATAAGGCGGCTACCAGCTCTTCTTCCTTTTTGCAAGGCCAAGTTCTTGTCCATTCACACTGACCACCGTTCGCATGGACAGCTCATGGTCGCTTCTTGTTATCATTGATGTGCAATCATGAAGCACTAGAACATAGTGGGATTACACTAGCCAATGTCTTTGGAAGAGTCAGCCGGCAAGTGTCTGGAGTCACTCCAGGCCCTCCAGAAAGGCGCCAAGAAAAGCAGACATATCCATATGACCACCTCCACACGCGACCTTCTCCAGAACGTCGAACGATCTATCGACGGTAGCCTTCTTCTTTTGCAAGCTTGGATCGCACAGTTCAACAAGGGAAGGCAAACGAACAATGATGAGACCATTATTCCTGTCGGGCAGGTGTTAGGGACTCTGAATCAGTACATCAACGCTGCAGGCAATGCGCTAAGCGCTCGACTGCAATATCGAAGGATTTTCTTGGTTGGTTTTATCAGGAAGAAGAAGAAGTTAGTATTGGTGCTGGTGCCCGCAAATTCCACGAGCTAACGTTTCCCTAGGAAGAGGCTCGAAGCTCGCCTCGACAGAGAACTGCAGAATATCTCTGACACTATCGGCGAGCTGAACAAGCAACTTAAACTACTGGTCGATTCCTCAAAGCAATGGGACCGCCAAATTAAGAAACAAGATGTTCTTGAAGGTACAAATCAAGCCTACAAGACCTTCAGCGAATTCTTCAACAACCACAACATCCAGGAGGAGCAGCCTTTCCGATCCTCGGCACTCAACCTGCTATGGAGGCATATCCCCTACATTGAAGATCTTGAGGGTAAGGTGGGGAATACCGAAGATCCAGGTGATGGAATCATGTATGGTAACGAGGAAGTCGCGAAGACCACTTCGGTTCTCGAGACACTACGTCGAGCCTGGCTGGACGCTGGGGACTCGGCGCCTTGTCCCGCTCCCGAAAACCTGCGGGAAATGGCTAAAATATGTCTAGTACTGGCAGGGATGAAGCAACCAAGGCTATTGGAGGACTTCATAGACAGCAATATCGTCGATAAGGATCTCGGGACCTTGCAAAAGGAGCGAGTCCAGACTATACTCAAGAGCCATCACTCCCTCTGCGCGGCAACCTTTATCGCTGAGCAATATAGGGCTGTCCCACGCGACTGGGAAGAGGGAAATCATGTGGAGCTTGAAGATGAGGAGCCGTTACCTTTAATCTACGAACATACATATAAGGAAGGGTCATCCGGCCTAGTGATCAGGGTCCGTGATCCCTTCTCTCATAAGACATATGCCTTGAAGAAGCAGATCATAGCGAATGAGGAAAACCGAACAGCAGCAGCGCGAAACCATCTAGAACAGGAAATCAAGCGACTCAAAGAACTCAGACATATACATGTTATCCAGCTGGTCAAATCATATGAGCGTGGTGGGGCTTATGGCATTATTCTAAAACCTGCAGCGACATGCGACCTTGAGGGCTTGTTGGGGAGATACTACAAGAACAAATACAACACAATTACAAACTGCAGAGACCGCGAGTGGATACGCCCTATTCTTCTAACCGCTTTTGGGTGCCTGAGTCAAGGGCTCGCATACATTCACGGTTGTAATATTCGACATAAAGACGTTGAGCCTGGTAACATACTATATGAGCGGGAAATACGGGATGTAAACAATGGACCGAGATTCATCTGGGCGGACTTTGGCCTCGCCTATGATTTCACTGCGTCTGAGGATAGTCGAACCCGAAGCAGCAAACTTTACTCTCCGCGCTATGCTGCGCCTGAGGTCGTGGCGATGAATGACATGGCAAACAACAAACGCCCTTATTCGGATAAAAGGACCATTGTGTTAAGCAGCCTTGGTAGAATTCCAGAAAATGGTGAGGAGAGGTCAATAGACGACGAGCTGGATCATGAGACCGCAGAGGATATGCTCAACAGCCATGGAAGAAAAACCGATATTTTTTCGTTGGGTTGCGTCTTCCTTGAGTTATTGGGAGGCCTAATTGTTGAGAAATTGCCGTTGGATGTGCCGAACCGTCAAGCTCCGCGGGAATTCCCTATATTCGCGAAATATGTACCCCAATTGCGAACATGGGCGCAACAAATTCAGGCATCTGACAGCGGACGTGAGCTTGCTCCATTGTTTGAAATCGCAAGTGACATGATATGGACCGATCCCAAACGTCGACCAACAGTGGGTGAGGTGGTTAAGAGAGTTGCTGCCGATGGACGTCAAAACTTCTGTGACGAATGCTGGTCAGAGATCCCAGCGCAAGACAAAGCGGATCCTGCGCGGGTTCCAAAGCCGTTGAATCGGGCGCCTACGTCGCTCGTCAACGGAAGCCCCAATGGAAGTGTGTTGAGTCGCGTAAATTCGGTTCTATCGATTCTTTCTCGGTGACCCAATTACATCCCAGGTCGACTGAATCCCTTCATTTGGCCCCCTTTGTCCGAGCTCAAAGCCGGAACGCTTGCAGCTACTGAGAACAGCATTGACTTGTGGAAGTCAAGAAGCCAACATTCAGCCCTGTGTGTCTTGATTAAAATCCGAGTGGTTCGAAACTATACTTTCAGTATTCACAATTCCGCGTCTTCTTCTGGGTTGTGAGTTAATCTCAGACTTCCTAGCATTTCAAAGGATATAACATGGATCTGACACCTGTGCAGATTATGCAAAGCCTGGCGGAATTTAATCGCTAGTAAAATCTATGGAAGAACAGAAAATTGAACTATCGAATTCCGATATATATATTCTCGGCATAGTTGAGGTGCCGAGAACTGTACCTCCATACACTTTTTCTTGTCCAAATGATCTGGCAGCTAGTAACTGTAATGCTAGTGCCTCCTCATACGGCGCTTACAGAAAATAAAGAAAGCGGACAAGGCAACCACAAATCCATGTCTGCCAAGAAGACTCAGCCCACAAGCACAGCTAGCATTGCTAGTGTTGCAATATGCCATCGCTGTTTGCTCGATGTTTACCTTTCCTAGAACCTTGCTAGCCTTGCCTAAAGCGCTTGGCCACATTAACTACTGCAGAATCTCATTTCCATGATTCTAGCGCTTTCTACCCCTATTATTGCTGCAGATCCTCATGTATATTAGGATCCTTCTTCCAGAGCTATTAGATCTTCAGGTCATGCAGTCATTACCACCCAATTGTGCCCTTGCCAAATTGCGACAGCTAGTCAGACTATGATCCTAACTGGAGATCATGCAATAAAGGCGCACTGTGGCTGCCTGTACAGGGATACACCCAATCGACAGCCCTTAGGCTATCTTCGACCATCCATCAGGCTGGCTAGTACCGTTGATCATCGGAAATCGGTAGAAGCCTAGAGTCTGAAAAGGACTAAGGCAGCGTGGGCCCCTATCATACTCTTCTTCAATAGCCCATAGGCAGCTAATCGTATCCAAAGGCACGGGAAAGGAGGACGAAGACGGGGACGAGTGATAGAAAGGTTGAGGTCTTAGCAAGATGACATCTACTAATGAGTATCGTGCTAATATAATTAAGTTTGATGTAGAGATAATGTTTATCTATTAAGTTAAATTAGATCTACGGGACGGATGCCGTAGCACAAGACAGTCATAACCTTACAAAGTAGCTTTCATTCCGGAAAGTGTATAAAATGAAGAGATGTCTATTGAAGGTCACTGAAGTCCGGCCGCGATATCCCGCTAAATGGGACGAGCCACCAAATCCTTGGATATGTCACAGTTGAGCAATTATATCCTCGTTCTCTAAACCAAAGTACCTGCGCTTGTACTTCGAGGTCGACCCTTTCCTACGAATAGATCAGGATTAAAGACCCTTGGCTCATGCATTAGGGTCAGAGAAGAGTGAGCGCCATCATTGCAAGATGTAGCTAATTGTAACAGCAGTTGAGACTACGCTCGATTGTCTTGAATACAGCCCTATGAACCTGCCCCTAAAAGGATGCCTAAACAACACCCGCTTCGGGGCCACTAATAGGGGGCTCACAAGTTCTTAAACCCTAGGGTATCTTCTAATTGGGGACCCTTCGCCTAAAGCACCCACAGAAAAGTTAGAGTCTAGGCCCTACAGCACCCCGAAGACACCGGCTTGCTCCAGGGGCCTTCTCTGGAAACAGGGGTAGGGCTTTCGCGAAAACGGTTGGCGCAAATCAAGACTAATCATGTACAGCCCAGGAGCCTCCCCTACAACTAACCCTACCTAAGGCCGCCCAGAGTGGTTGTTAGGGGCTCGCTTACTGTAAGGGACGGCCATTCGCGGATCTACCGTCGCAAGTGCAGTGCAGTAAAATTCTCTTTGCTGCTCTCTTTTGGTCATTCGTCCTTACTTCTCTGCCGCCAGATTTATGCATTATGTGATGAATGATATATGAGAAGCATGATATGCCATTGAACACGCAACGGGCCCATAGTCTGTGCTCAATTGCGCTCAATAAGTACCTTAGTACAATACGCGAGAGCACCAGATGTGACCTGTTGTCCCACAGCAAGACAATATCTATTCTATGCTGTTGAAGCTCAGGTTTATGTCTACGCTACATCAAGCTAATCTCTCTTGAACATTAACAAATGACAGTCCAGCCCAACCATCAACTCCTCACCGCCTATAATCTCCCTAAACTCTTTGATCGCCTTCACAAGAACATCCTCCTCCGTCCCCACCAAATCCGGATGTGCCTCCCTCCACCTTGTCACCATGCTCGCCGTACCGATACTCGCCTGCAGCTGCGCTAGGGTGATGGTATAATCTCCAAGAAAGAAATGCTTGCCGTCAGAAAGCTTCCCTTCCTCGTCCCAGTCATGTCTGGTGAAGCCTGCTTGAGAGAATCCTTCGATCGGTGGATCAATCGTCCAGGGAAGAGGAAGGGTTCTATATGCTTCACGGGACATTACGTTACCTGGGAGCTCGTATGGACTGAGAACATCGAGCTCCAGACGCAACATGGCCTCTTGGAGACGAGCAGCATTTGTCGTGGAGGGATCTGTCCGAGGTAGTCAACATAAGCTGTGTGGCTATGGCTTCTTACACCAATGGTGGGAGGATCTTCGTACGGCAGTAAACCCGGGCTGAACTCCAGAAGGCTATTGTACCGCCTTTATTCAGCACTTGGGCTGCAGAAGCATAAAAGCGCGGCAGGTCGAACCAGTGGGCCTATAAGCCGTCAGCACTACAACACGGCTGCTACAACAAACACACCCATACCGCCGTGCCAGCAGTCAACAAGTCCACCTTCTTGCCATCTTCCCTGAATGGCCCCTCCAACTCTTCGGCCGTGCCCTCAACGAAAACAATAGGCTTCCCTGAAGACGTCTCCGGCTCCCCCTTCTCTGCAGCTTCCGCACTGATACTCCTGGCCACATTGATCATCTGCGAGCCAGGATCGATGCCATAAGCATTAGCAAAATGTTTTGCCAGCGGGCGCGTTGAATTGCCTGGGCCACAGCCGACATCTAAGAGGGTGCCGAGAGTACCGCCTGTTGCCTGATGGTAGGCGAGGATGACTTTGAAGAAGTTCTCCTGAAAGGAGTGGCGGTTGGAGGCATATGCTTTGGCTTGTTCTGGAGCATACTGCCTGAATGTCTTATCTTTGAATGAGGTTTCGTCCTTTGTTGCCATCTTGTCTGATTGGGACGACATACTATACTCCGTAGGGAGATATATGGTTGCCTTACGCTGCCCCGCGGCCAACTTGCTGCTAGCGCTGACTAGGAATCACGTGACAGTTCAATCCAGCAATGCCTGCGCTTATTTTTACACTCGTTATTGATCCTTGCTATATGATATCAATCAGTTTGATTGCAGTGATATTGAGAGCTGCGCATGGCTGCATCCCGAGGTTCAATCTTTTGAGGACATTTCTTGCAAGTTCTTTGGCACGCGGGTGGCGACAACTTGCACACCAACATCTGATACTCCATGAGCAACGAAAAATAGAACTGATTATAGATATGTCTGCCAGATTATAGAGATGCAGCTCCCTGGAAATCGACCCAGGGATCTATCTAGCTCGTGAAACTAAGTTGGGGAAGTGCTCAATCAATATTGATGCCCGCATGCTTAACTAACATTCTCATTCCTTACGTGTAATGCATTTCGACTTCCAGTCACAGAGTTGGTCAATCTATCTAGACACTGCCGTTGTATTTACCGCTGCGAGAGAGCTTACAATGTAGTAAAAAGCCCAAGTAAATTGCTAGTGATGTATCTAAAGACTATCTCTGATCGAAAAGCGGATGTAGCATAAGTCATGCATCGACATAAAACGGACAACTCCAACTCTACTACCTTACTTCCAACCCCTCCAAAGATAGAATTGACCCTGAGCCCCGCGAGGCTGGAAAGAAACATGGCTGAATGAGAAACACGGAGTTCGAAGCTAATGCAGGCTGCACGATGAGCTGCAGCGGCGGCTGAAACAAGTACTTAGACGTTGCCAAGTGCGCTTTGGCCATCTGGGATTGTGCTCTGGACGATCCATCACCCGAATGTCTGTGTCCTGGGTCGTTAGTTGCAGATCTCTTGAAAGGTAAAGGATGATCGGTGCATCTCGATCTTCGCTTTTATTTCCGCACACGCTAGACCTGCGAGATGTCCACATCATTGTCGCGATGCAGAAGTGAAATTCCATGGTAGCTTTACAGACGCAGCTACAGTGGTGTTCAGGCCCAACGTCGCATTGATCCCAGTTATGGATATGGTTCCGTTCGAAAGTTCCGTCAGAATGGGTCTGATAGCAGATGGCGAGTTTTGCATCACATTCGACATAAAGTCAAAATAGGATCCAGATTCCCACATGACAATGCTTCCCGCGAAAGATAGGCCATTATCTTTACACGTGTTAACTTCGTCTGTGAGAGTCCTCAACAGGGTGAAAAAGGTAGCATACAACTCTTGACGTAGATAACGCCACCAACATTACCCACAAGACACCTGTTGAGTAATTCCAAACCTGCGAGGCGCACATTCCTCCAGCTCGAAAGACCTGCGGATACGGAACCGGAATGAGGTGAAACCTGGTCACCATAGAGTGCTATGTTGCAGGTCCCTATACAAGAAATATCGTCGTGTCAGTCAATGTTGACTCTTCCCACGCCAATAATTTGGACTAACCTGCGCTCCAGTACGCGGGCAACTGGACAATCTCTGTTCGATAGTTGTTCCTGACTCCAGGCCAGTTGAGTCCATTAGCTCGCAATTGTTCTTCATCAAAGTAGCGGGGTTGGTTATCGGTGCTGGAGGCAAAAGCTGCAAGCATCATACCACACTGGGCCGCTGGCGGCGAGCCATAGAATTCTGTCCCGCAATGTATTGAATCTCCGATGAGCGCTCCATAGGCATCAGCCAAGAGAAAGGCTAGAAGCCCGCAGAGAAGAGGAAATAAAGACATGAATGAAATAGTAGTAGTCTCATCATGTAATTGTAATATATGTGATTGTTGGCAGAGAGACTCGCCAAGGGGTCAAAGCTCTATCGGATATCGAGAATGATACTACCGGAGGATGTCAAGAAATATGCAATTTTTTCCATGCGCTCTGCATTAGCGTCGCAAAAGGAACTATATTTATTCCTGGGACTTCTTTTCTCTCTATTTGAATCTACCTTATCTTGATCTGCGTTGATACCGAGCAGTCGGGAAGGCAAATTTAGCGTTGAGCCTGGAACAGCGCTTGTAAAAGGTCAATCGTAGCATTCGAACGTTAATGACATATACCTGGTGCTCAGACGATCTGCCGCTTCTTCTTAGTTACTTGGGGCTTCGATCAGGATGTTGCCGCCCTCTCAGGCATCGAGGAGTTCGCGGGAGCCGAATCGACGAGAATGGCGTTCGGATTGTATGGATTGAGGCCTTGTTTGTAGCTTGCCATGTACCTATTGACGGATGCCTCAAATGGCGAGCCTCTTGCGTAGACATACACCACTTTAGCATCTGGTCTCCTCACTGAACGCAGCGTTAGCCCGGATTATAACATTGCGGTTTCGAGTACAGAGTTGTGGGCATACTGTTAGCAAGCAACATTCCGCCCGAACCTTGGCCTTGGCCTTCAATAAGGCAAACTTGGACTGTATCGATAAAAGCATTCTGAATCGTTCGCCAACTATCAATGCTCGTTCCCTGTTGGACAATGCCACTGGGTGTAGCAATGCTCAACAGCGCAAGGCAGCAGGTGCCTATAATTGATTGAGCGGTTTCAGGAATGTGTTCATCCTCATTGAAATAGAAATTTAAGGTCGAGTACGGACCTTTCTTCCACAATTTGGGCAATTGCACCATTTCAGTCTCGAAGGGATCATATACAGGGGCAAATTCTGGTTGAAGGAACTTGGGCTCGACAAAAGAGCGGAGTGCATCGACATCGATACTTGGGGATGTAACGCCGCCTGGGAGCTGTAGGAGAAGATCGAAGCAGTCCTGAGCAAGTGGGGTACCGTAAGTGACGGCATTGCAAGAGGACGTGGCAAGGACCAAGATAGAATAAGAGAATATGCAGAAGAATGCTGCAAGAAGATTTCTTCTTTTCATCGAAGTGTCCATGGGGAATACTGAAGAGTTTGTGGCATGATGAATAAAAGCAACTTTTCTTTGCTTCGGGAGTCGGGGTCACCAACATATGCATACTAGGCCAAAACCTTCATCAACAAGCATGAGGTCGACGAAATAGGATGACGGAAGATAGTCTGCGTCGATCGGAAAGAGCTGGGAACATTCTAAATTCCCGAGACAGCACACAGGAGCCGAAATACAATAAGCACCCAATAGAATGCGGCTAAGCGACAGCCGCCTTGCACAAAGTCGCGCCTGGTGTCGATCAGGTGAAACAATACGCACTGTCATTGCTCATGTTCCTTTGGACGAGATACCAATCAGTTGTCCTGTCACCGTTCTAAAGCTTGCCTACTATGCGAGCAGTGCAGCCAAAATGTTCAAAGCGGGGATGTCTCACCTTTCAACCAGACATGACTGGCTGTCTGCAGTGAGACATGTGCAATAGTTGGGTCAACTCGCTGTAAGATTGAGTTTTCTCTGACGAAAGACGAATCGGCGTGCTGGACGAGTGTCGAAAGCGTTACACTTATGCGGGAATGCAGACTTGACTGTCAATGCGTGACATTGTCCAAATATCGATACTCATGTGATGGTGAACATTGAGACATTCTTGCATTTCGCACAAACTTTCCCTCGTCGTTGATACGCGGGAAATGGTGGCCAACGCCCTATTGAGGCTGTGTGTCTAAGAGAAAGCAGAGGGTAGAGGCTCGAGCAGATCCGCTCAATGCTATCGACGCTTGCACCAGCTTGCTCTTCGAGTATGGACCAGCATGATGCATAGTGAATTATTGAAGGATAAGCCAAGTCGCCTTGATGAGGGATGAAGTCGTCTTGGTTGGTTGTGCTGTTGCTGATGTGGGAGAATGAGGGTGAATGCTTACTCGGTGAGACCTTACAGAGTACTTGTTCCTGCTCACGGAGTCCGGAGGTTATGAACGGCCGTTATAACGACCGAGTCGTAGGGCTGTAATGTACTCGCGGACTTTACCTTTGTCCGCGATACCGATCAACCAACATGAATGCAACCAGCCAGCCCGCAAGTTGTCATGAGGTAAACAAGGCACAGTATGCCGCCTCCTTACGCTCTTTGCTGCAATCAAGTCATGGATCGTTTCCTTTTGATATATAATATACCCTCTCTCAATATGCCTTCAAGTCTATCAGTCAATCCCATTTCAACCCCCAGCTGAGACCTTCCGTCGCCCTGTACAGAATCACCTGTCATTTCCTCATATATACGCCTACGATTAGCTAGTATGGGCAAACACATCTCAGATGTCAAGCCTGGGAAGTCTGTCGACTCTGCTACTCCCGCGAACCCAGAGACAATGCCAGAGCAACTTCCAATAGGGTCTGATGCAGAAATAGCCTCGAAGCACTCCAAAGATTCCATCGAGAAGGTCCCTGAAAAGGAGCCATTCAATCCAGACGCGGAGCCAGAGTACCCAAGCGCACGTAGAGTCATTCCAATTGTTGCTGCACTCTACATGTCCCTCTTCCTCGTCGCCTTGGTCAGTTGCGTCCCATCCTTTGTATAGCCCAGCATTACTAACAAGAACCCAGGACCGCACAATCATCGCGACAGCCATCCCTACAATAACAGACGAATTCCATTCTCTCGGCGACGTAGGCTGGTACGGCTCCGCTTACATGCTCGCAGGCTGCTCTTTACAACTGCTCATGGGCCGCGTTTATACCTTCTACAATCCCAAAAAAGTGTACTTATCTGTCATCGCTATCTTCGAAATCGGCTCTGCAATCTGTGGCGCTGCACCTAATTCTACCGTATTCATCGTGGGAAGAGCCATTGCTGGCGCTGGCAGCGCCGGTATCTTCTCTGGCGGTATAATCGTCATAATGAACCTCGTGCCTCTACACAAAAGGCCTCTATTGCAAGGGATGGTTGGGGCTATATTTGGTGTCGCATCTGTTGCTGGACCTCTTTTGGGCGGACTTTTCACAACGAATGTTTCATGGAGGTGGTGCTTCTACATAAATCTTCCCATTGGAGGGGTGGCTATGGTTGTCCTGTTCTTTATCCTCCAGATTCCCGACGCCAGAAACGCCAACACTCCTTGGCGAGAGCAGGTCAGCCAGCTTGACCCAATCGGCACCGTCGTCTTCATCTCAAGCATTGTCTGCCTTTTGTTGGCTCTCCAATGGGGCGGTTCCACGTATCCTTGGAAAGATGGACGCATCATCGCTCTCCTAGTGCTCTTCGCCGTCCTTATCTCCGTCTTCATTGCCATCCAACATTGGAAGCAGGAAACCGCTACTGTCCCACCCCGGATCATCCAAAAACGCAGCATAGCTGCTGGGATGTGGTCACAGTTTTGCGTAGGCTCCTCAATGTTGACGATGGTATATTATGTTCCGATCTGGTTCCAGGCGATCAAAGGTGTCAGTGCTATCAGATCCGGGATCGATACTCTTCCCATGATCATGAGTCTTGTTGTTGCGAGCATTATGGCTGGGGCTTTGGTTCAACGATTAGGCTACTACGTACCTTTCATGATTGCTAATGGGATTATCATGTCTATCGGGGCCGGTCTGATTACAACCTTCACACCTTCCACGAATCATCCAAAGTGGATTGGATATCAGATCATCTTTGGATTCGGCTTAGGCCTTGGCATGCAACAAGCGAATCTTGCAGCACAAGCGGTCCTCTCCCGAAGGGACGCTTCAACAGGAATCGCCTTGATTATGTTCTGCCAGCAGTTGGGCGGTGCAGTATTCGTCTCCATAGGGCAGAATGTCTTCTCAAACGAGCTTATCAGGGGCCTGAGACCCATCTCTGGCATTAACCCGGCTACCGTTGTTAAGACTGGTGCAACGGAGATAAGGAATGTCGTAGATGTCAGATTTCTCAGCCAAGTCCGCGCCGCATACAATGGAGCCTTAACGAAAACCTTTACTGCTGCTCTGGCCATGGCGGCTCTGTCTATCATCGGGGCTTTATGCATGGAATGGAAGAACATCAAAAAAGTGAAACAAGGTCCTCCCGGTGGGGTTCCTGCTGGGCCTGATCGACCTGGACTTGATGAAGCAGAGAAGGGTCAATCCAAAGGTATCAATTCTGAGGAGGACGACGAGAAGAGTGAGGAGAAAGACTTGGAGGCTGCGCAGGGCAAGGCCAATTCCGGGGCCAACGTATAACAAAATCGCGAGGGTATATAGGCTTCAGGAGACACCGCGGGAATTCTATAGTGTGGGATGTACCAACAACACTGGACAAGGTTACTCACTCTGCTCATTGAAGATACCAATCATGTAAATATACCTACTTTGAAAATCCCACTATGATCGCTCGTCCATGAACTATCAGAGGCTGAAGCTACTTTATCAAAAGCACTGTGTCATCCTCGAAAATCTAGCGACTTTGTCCCCAGACACCTAAGGTAAATAAAACTGATCAATAGCGCAGCCCAAGCCGTCGATCTCACTTCAAAGTCTACACCTATCTCGAAACTATTGTCTTTGTAATGCAAAGATGCGGAAGGCCGTTGTTGCTCCAGCACAAGGATCGAACAAAGAGCCGTCAACGAACCTTCTTCACGACCTAACGGAGCATTTGTCACTCCAATAAAACGCACAAAAGGAGGCAAACGAGCAATGAGAACAATAATTGGGCACTAACAATACACGTATCCGCTCTCAAGACTCCTCTTCTTGCCACCTACTCCATCTTCTCAGCAGTCTCATCTCCATACTGATCACCCTATCCGAAATCCCCTCCACCCTTTCCACCAACCACCATCATCAGTTTCCAAGCCAATCCAATTACAAATCCCACAGTAAAAAAGAAAAAAAAGAAAAATGGGCTGCACCGCCTCCAAACCCCAGATCTCCAAATCCCAAATCTCCCGCCCCGGCACCTTTCACCAAAACGCCCGTCCCCTCTACTACCAAGCCCTAAACCCTCACAGCATCCCTCGCTCCCAACAAAGCCACAAGTATTACACCCAAAAGCCCCTCCCCCAGAAACCCCTC
>NAPT01000562.1:0-19915 GCA_002927785.1 Cladonia uncialis
CATCCAGCCCGTCCTCGCACCCTTTCCGCCCCGTCTTTCTCACCCTCCTCGTCGCCTGCCCCGTCCTCGCCCTACTCCCGCCCCGCAAACTAGACCTCTACACCTTCACCCTGAGCGGCGCATGGGTCTACAGCGCTACAGAATTGGCTTATTCGCATCCGAGAAGGATGAGGTTGCAGCAACAAGCACATTTACGGATGATGGATATGGGCGCAGGAGAGGGTGAGGATGGGGGGCACCTACAACCTGAGGCGGGAGAAGAAAAGAGGGGGGATGAGCAAGTAGGGAACGGAGAAACGGAAGGTGGTGGAGTTAGGGGTATTTTCCGCAAAGTATGGATGGGCGATGAGAAAGCGGGGTGGCAGGAACGGAGACTGGAGAGGGAGAAGGAGGAGTTGGAAAGTGGCAAGGGGTATGGTGATTTGATTATGGAGCAGGTTAGGGAGGTGTTTCCAGGGTTCGGTGGTGGGAGGGGAAAGGGTGAGGAGGACGGGAATGGTGGTGAGGAGGGGCATGGTTGAGGATGTTATACTGGAGCGACCATGGCTAGATCCTGAAGTCACCACGATGGTGCATTGAATTAAATGCGGTGTAATGGAGTGCGGGATGTATGGACGAGACAAGATTATAAAGGAGGGTTATATTGTGTGATGTATTAGAGCGAGCATTCACATGGTGCTGGACTCTTCTATGTATGTATTTGTCTTGTTTGATTATTCAAGACCTGTATTTGTTCCCATTCTAAGCTTCAAAGCTGGACGTTATTAAGACGGTCTCCATTACTTTCGATGCCGCCCACGTAGGAGCACTTCCAGAGCAAACAGATGGACATACTCTTTGATGAATCTGCAAGGGCGTCCTTGGTTACGAGATTCCAGTACCACTCAACAAGCGCGGGGCTATACACCGTCTCTAAGCTTCTTGAAAACATGTAGAACCTAATCTTGATTTTCTTGCAGCAATGGGTGTTGTTGAGAGGATCCACATCGAAGCTGGCGGCTTCGAGCTCACAATGTCAGGCAAGGCTTCTCGCGAGCTGACTGATAAGCACCTGAAGACGTTTGTCTATAAGGTGGCATTTACTGAAACGCGAAATATTGACGTACTGAGGGTCTTGTTGCGCGGCGGATACGCCAATGATATCAAGGATCGTATCTGCGAACAGGGTAGAATGATATGTGGAAAACTTTGGAGTGCTATCAAGACAAGAAGGATCTGATCACATATACTTTCCCTTGAAAGACTTGTGAGTTATCCTTCCATAGCTCATAGAAATGATGGAAACAGAGTCCCCTTCGAAAGCGACTAGATTCATTCCTCTCGCCTAGTCATTGGAAACTAGGAGTTCCAAACGGCTGTGGTAAAATTGCAGAGGCCTGGCCACTGGTAGAACGATGGAGCCTGTTCGAAATTGAGGATCTAGCGGGTTTGGATATACCGGTCGCAATTAAGGAATAGCATCACTGTGGCTGTGCCTAAGTAGGCGCTATTTGGTATTTGTAGCTATTGAATGTGTCACTGGCATCACGATTGGATCGGCACAGAAAAGTGCGCTGTGGACCTGCTGCAGTCAAGGGCGACTTTCAGTATAACATTTCGCATGCAAGGTTTGTAGTCACATGGTAGCTGCGGCGTCGAGCGCAGATGTTTGATGCCGCGGCTCCTGCGCATGTTGCCAGCCACCTTCCTTCTATTTTGGGCCATAATTGACGCTTTGTTCCACAGAGGTATGAGTAGTACTTCTGCCTGTCTTCGCATTTTGTGTGTCAGGCTTCATGTGCTCGAGACGATGACAATTACTACATTAGCGGAGCCGCATTCCGACAGCATTTACTCCAGCTCCCACTGGGTTTTCTCCGACGATTTTGACATAGCGCGTAATGGGGAGTTTCAGAGTATTTTCATACAGTTGTGTGAGACGTCAACTATCGCACTTAAATGAATATGGCATATGTGATTGGCCAGGTATATTTGTTAAACACCCATCATCTAGTCCTAGATGTAACACAGCGGACAGATTAGAGCTGAGTCTTTCCATTGCCAAGGCTGTTAAGTCCCGCTATGCTCCTTCAAACAGACCGGTGGGGTTTTGGGGCTTTAGGCGCTCCACGCATTCCAAGGTTCATTCGAGACCTTTCCTAGTTCGTGGGAGAGCCTGTACCAAGATTGGCGCCTAGCTTGGGATACAAGCACGATTTTAGACCAGACTGCGAGGATTGCACTTTTCATACAGGCTAGATGATCCATTCTTTCTGCGAAGTTGCTCACAACATCTTGATACGTGTTGCAGGATAAACAAGAAAAGCTTGCAATGCTACTTAAAAATAAATCGTTGATATTCAATCAGGACAACTAAATAGCCAACCAGCTTTCCAGAGCACAACGGCAAGTGTGATAAGACGGGATGTGTGAGTCAAATGTCACATGAATCATTCAATCGTAGCCCATAAGGCGTTGTGTCAGTCTCACCTCGCCAGAACCAACATTGACACTCTCGCCATGCGTAATATCAAACTCCATTTCCACACACTGATATTCTCTCTGATAGTGTCCAAGCAGCAGCCATATATTGCCAAACATAGCCCAGGTCATTTTGGCGTTCGGGTACATCACCAGAGTCACTCCGTCGCGGGTATAAACTCTGTTCTTGGTCCCCACAAGAGCATCTAATTGAAACATGTGTGGTTGGTATTCCATGTACATCTGGTAAAGGAGGAGAACGAGTGTTGCTTCTTCAAGAGGAGTCGAGCCAAACTCAAAGAATAAGACTGTCTCGGTAAACGCGGTAGCAAGATAGGGGTCTGGCGCTCGAGGCTTATTCTCAGCGTTGTATGTGAGGGTCAGATTGGGCGTCGATAAGCCGTTCTGAATGTACGTAAGATTGAGCGCGGGAAGAGTGGCTGTGCGGGAGACGGAGCATGTCTGCAATATGAGTACTAACAGAGAGGCACGACAAGTTGCCTTGGAGCTGTACATGATAAAGACTCTAGGGAGGGCATCATGGAGGGAAAAGTGCTGCCTTATCTGTTCTCTTTCTTACTCTCGCTATGAGATGGTTCCATCAATAGAACTACCCCATCCGTGCTGTTACCCCATCGGTGCTTTTACCCCATCCGTGCTCAAAGTCTGGTCACCTGTCAAACAAGAAGTGCGGTCATTTTTGCTTCAAATATTGCCGCACAGCATGTCTGGGGTCGCGCATGTATAGTTGATGTGAAAGTATCATAGCGCTCGTCGTTAGGGGTCTGAAACCCTCTTGAGACAATTCACATGATACCGAGCGACTGTTTGGAGTTAGCATAGCCCGCAAGCTACCTGCATCAGTGTCCGTGAGCCATGTTCCATGATTCACATTCGTCTGCATAGGAAAAGGTTATTGTAGTCCTGAAAACCTACTGCCAGAGTTTGGGGTCATCCAGCACAGGAGACACAAGAAGTAAGGCACGCCCCGCGCTTAAGCACCGCGCTTATTGATCGGCTACGCCTGTCCCATACCCAGCTTGCCTGCTGAATTCCGAAGACAGTCCCGGAAAACATCACCTTCCCGTGACGGCAGCTGACATGTTTGCTTCACATTGACCCAAAAAATATCAGGAAATGCTTGCGACAAAAGGCGGGGCACAGCCGAGCCTAATACCGATTGGCTCGACGAAGCCTGGACTTTAGTTCTCGATTAGGATTGTTTTGATACTGTTCTAAATCGCGCATTGAGAATTCTCCGATGAAATGTGCTTTGGTAAATATCCCCTGTTCAAGCAAGGTGAAAACCATATCCTCCGCCCCCCGCATTATCTCTCATGTACCACTGCAGTTTCCTCCTCGCCACCTTCGGGTCTAACGGTAGTTCACCCAGCTTCTCATGCGCCTTCAATCCTGAGATGTGGATACCATAGGTTGTGCAAACTATGGACGAGAAAGAGTTCTCGTGGCTGGCGTTATTGGAAATGTAGGCGAAGATGCCCAGGATGTTGGCGAGAAGGGCAAAAGAGATGACAAGAGCGTAGGCCAGGAGGACGTCAAATGGATGGTAGGAGTATACATTCTCAGGGGTTGTCGTTGTCACATTGGTCATGGTTGGGGGTCTGACGCTCATTAGCGTGAAAGATCTTCAAGGCTTTGAAGAGCAATGTCCCATAACTCACGCGAGAAGCGGATCAATGATCAGACTCAATGTGATATTAGAAGACAATTCCGGGATCAGCACGTCCAATGTACGGTTACGCGCATAAGCCATATCTTGCAACCGCTGAGGCGAGAACAACCCGTCCGTATGGCCGCCAAGAGCATGATTTTTAATGAAATAGCTGTTGAAGTCTGAGCTCCCTAACAGACTTGTCTGGTCAATATTGGTATAAATTTCGCTGAACATTGCGTTTGTGGTGTTGTTGCCGCTAGTGGGCTGATTTTTATCAGCGTAAATGCCGCTTAAAATGCTGTTTCCAGTGCCACTGCCGCTGGTGGACTGATAGAAGCCCATCGAACCCACCAACTGGTTACTCAGGGCCCACATGAAGGCGGAATATGCTGTGCTCTGTTCAAATGCAGTGATCGAGGATCCATTTGCGGGGTAAGGGACCACGTCCACGACCTCGGGCTCTGGGATACTTATAGATTGTATTCCATTCGCCCAGGAGAAATTGACCTGATATGAGGCATTGTATAACTCGCAACTGAGATAATAAG
Source organism: Cladonia uncialis (assembly GCA_002927785.1). NCBI lineage: Eukaryota > Fungi > Ascomycota > Lecanoromycetes > Lecanorales > Cladoniaceae > Cladonia > Cladonia uncialis. Next base: position 4,684 of record NAPT01000562.1, read on the forward strand.
GATAGGCTTTGTTAGTAACGTTTAAAATAGTTACATCTGGGGGGTACCGTGGAAATTTCATCCAAAGTTGATTCGATGCGTTCAGAGCCCCATTCACATCGCTGAGGTTGGCGACTTGAACGCCGGAACTAAGCGAAAGGCCGCTAATATTGACCAAAGCAGGTACAAACGCAAAGTACTCGTTCGACACTTCTTGAATCGATGGATCCAAAGCCATCTGCGCTCTCTCCGCAGCCATATCGACTTGGTCGGCTATGGTACTGTTTGCTGTCTGACACTGCACGTATGGTCCATAGAAGTTTTGTTGGTATGTTGCGTTGATGAAGGGCGCAGGTATTGATAGAATCTGACCTGTGGTTGCGGTCGCCATAGCTAAACGGGTGAGAATCGTTCGGGGGCCTAAATATACCTGCACATTTTGACTCGCTTGACCTTGATATGGGACGATGTAAGCGAAGTTGAAGTATTGCGCAGCTTGAGATATTTGCAGGGTTGAGATGTTGACCATCTGAGACCCCACCTGCATGACAGAGTTGATATTCAATGTTGCGGGCGTCATTAGAGACGCGATGGGGATGCACCTGCAACCCTATATTAGACCGCAATCAGTATAGTCGAAGGGCGCAACGAGGACTGACCATGCGATCAAGGCCAGAAAGGAGGCTAGCCTTAGCTTGGACAGCATTTCAACGTTCGTGAACGATAGCAGGCTACTAGAGACATCAAATCCCGCGTCGACTCCCCGGACGGATATCACGCTTCTCTTCAATGCTTTCCAAAGACATTGAACATAAGCGAAATGTACCGAGCCTACAAGGCTTATCTGCGTTATGAAAGCAAGTGCTGTACCGATCCTGTCAGGCTTTTTGTTAGGGTTCGGCATGATTTGCTAAAAGCGCGCTCATGGTCTCCTTAAGCTTCCAAAAGACTGAGAATATGATTGCCAAAGCAATACGCATACCTCAATGCGTTCTGCTGCTGGAAGCTATCTCCAACCTCCTTCCCATCCAGGAACGAGTAATAGCCATGCAATGCAAGGGCAGACCCTAGGCCTAACAGGAAAGCCAGTATCATGGTAATCGGCGACCTCCAGTGGATTCCCTTCTGGGATCCTAACATTGAAGAAGTGCTTCGCCGACGTTTCTCTCCATCCAGATTGGGCACTTCGAGAGGGACTGTGGTCTGTCGCGTCGGTGCCTGCGAATCCTGTTGAAGCAGTCCCTGTCGTTCAGGGGTCGTATTTGCAGTCCTATTTTCCTCTACTTGGTTTTCCGTAGACATAGTCGTGGAGCGCACAGCGGCCTGATGTTCGGAGCTAGCTATCAAGGAGTGAGCTATCCTTCTTGCTGGTGTGAAAGACTGATCAGTCCTATAATGACCGGAAGGGTGGATTTCCACTAAGAAGTGACGACCATCGGAAAGAAATCAGATCATAGGAGCATAGGTTAAGACAGCAAAATGGCCAACACCTTTCAGGCAATATGTTCTGCACATGCGATGAATGGAGCCGAAAAAGAAGAAGAGGGGGAAGAATAGTACAAGGATTTGATTCGTCAAATACAATGCTCCTGGAAGATTATGGCATCAAGGCTGCCAGAGCAACACACCCATAGCTTAGTGGCTACGTGCGCCTAAACAATATTGCGCGCAGTGACTCACGCTCGCTAATGCGTGGAGAGAAGCCTCGCTCATGCCAATGCGTGTGCCAGAACATTCAAGGCTTGTAGCACACCCCGAGGTCAAGGATATCTGGTGGTGGCACAGCTCCATTCTAATTCTATTGGTGGTGTGCTGCAAGTAGGGTATGATACTCGTATCAAACCGGAGTCAGCCTTCTAGGCCGCCTCCTTCAGCCTCGTATAGGGAGAGTGCTAAGGTAGTTGGGTGGTAGCGCCCTATGCACCACTTCATTGGAGCGGGACACGAAAACCGCGGCCCCCCCACACAGAGCGTCCCAAATTCAGGTTCAGTGAGTATAACAGATAGATGTCGCGTAGAACATTGCTCGTCTGATAAGTCTCAATCATGTTGGTATAATAAGTGAACTCACAGCTGTCAGGGCGGAAAAGCTGTAGTTCTATGGAAGTTGGTTATAACCCTAGGAGGTGCGAGATATTATGTCCTCCAGCCCAGATCCTCTGTACTTCCGGTATCGATTTTAATAACGATTTTCGGGCCGGCTATTGCTGGTTTCTTAGGGCCTGGGCGCATTACTTTAGGGGCCCATAGTTCACAGTCTAGATAAATCGGTTCTTGTTCTCAGGATTCTGGGGGACGAACGCCTTTGGTCTTCTGACACACGTACCCGCAGGTGCTAGTTCATGCGCCCTGCTATGGAAAAGCATAAACCCACGCCCATGTACCATGTAGACTTCTCCCTGGTAGAAAGCGACCCTGTCGTCGGAACGTGGGCATTCGATGTCCTATATTCAAGCCTCTAATCCTGTCTAGTGATAGGACATCGCGTCTCAAGCAAACGCGTGAAGTGATAGCAACACCACTGCTTCGACACTAAGCAATGTGAAATGAATCTAACAAGAAGCTGATGGCATCCTTCCACGCAGACTATCCCCAAAGTTCTTGACTACAACAACGTAGTGGACTTGCAATCCCTAGAACTCACAACCAAACTCAACAGCATGGCCAATTCAACCAAACCTGCTCTCTTCGAATTCAGGATCTATAATGCCGGCAAAAAAACCACCTCTATCGTCCATACGCATCCCGTACCCACCTTTCTCTGTACGCGGTCAGAATTCCAGCAAAGCAGCAAAAACTCCTATGAAGCCTTCGTCGACGTTCTCTCCATCGTCGCAAACCAACACCACGATGAATGCATGAGAGCCATCACGGACCCCTGCGCTGCCTGTGGCAACCCCGCCAAAGATGCCATGAAATCACCCATACCTTGCCTCTTTCTCGCAGAGCCGATGGTTATTGTGCAAGTCATGCCCGTTTGTGAAAGCAGGCAATGTCAAGAGGAGGTTCGGACAAATTTGTTTGAGATACAGAAAATGGTTGTGGCAGAAGGGGATGAGCATGAGAAGAAGACCTATGGGAAGATGAGCTGTGGAAATTGTGGCAAGGAGGATGGAAAGAGATGTGCTGGGTGTGGGACTGTGGCGTACTGTGGGAAGGAGTGTCAGAAGGCGGATTGGAAGGAACATAAGAGGTTCTGTCACAGGAGGAAGTTGGCGCCGCCGGTTGAGAAGGTTGAGCTGCCGTATGAGGTGATCTGAGGAGAGCCTGCCGCCGTCATTGCGAGCAAGATTATGCTCTCGCCATGATTGCAAGGGAGCTATGATGCATTAGCCATGGAATACGAGCTACCCAAATATTTGAATGGAGATAGGTAGCGTAGAGGCGCATGAGACTTTGGCCTTTGCTTGACTCATAGAGCTTGTCCCCGGTCACTAAGTACTCTTACTCACTGAACCAATTACACTCTTCACTACTTGAGGTTTGCGACTTTGCATTCACTGCTTCAAAGAGATGTCATATAACGAAGGGTTTTTGGTGATCAAAAAGGTTGACGGTCATCACTCCCGGATTTCAATCCCATTGCAGCCGGTCCCTCCACAAAGCTGATGCCATGTCATTCAATACATTTATTCACCACTTCTTTGGACTTTAGTCCACAGTTCAATACTGACAGGCTGCAAATTCGGTCCTACTTCCAGTAGTCAATTTACCATTACCATAACCATCTTACGACGAAAATACGAATACCATCCACTATCCAGTCAATGTTGTCCCATATGTAGACTGCCAGAACGCTGATTTTACAGAAGATTTCGTGCATAAGCAGTCTTGGTGTTCCAGCCAGGCTCGCCCGGCACGATATTTCGCTTTTCGGAGCATACAAACCTCAAATCCGAACGAAAGCTCAATACAGTCATAGTATGATCCTTCAAACGATCTGAGGCCACCCAGAAGGTGGCTCATTTGTCACCAACCCAGCTAAAGAATCCCCAGCCCGCTGTGGGATTTTTTTGTTCTCAGCATCGGTGATCCCTTTCGCTAAGACTTTATCGACATCCTTCCCGCCAGCCAAAGCACCTAGCCCAGTTCCCATACGCGCTAACGCGCGCGGTGTGCCTCTCTTGGTAGCTTCTTTACCCGAATGGTCGTCATTACTCTCATTGTCGTTCTTATGAGGGCTTCTCCATGGGGTGAGATGGATAAATTCGCCTGTCTCGGGGTCGAAGAAGGTCCTATTGTCACCTGTTGTCTCTAACTCTTTAAGTCCCTCGTGTTTTTCGTTCGCTGACCGATCTGTGATGGACACTTTCGAAGGGTTGGATCCCGTCAACGGATCGACTAGGGTGTCAGAAGAGCTGTTGATTGTCTGCCATGCTGCTACATCACCAGGGCCGTTCTCGTCCTCCAGTTGTAAAGATTGAATCCGTCGCCGAAGATGGTCGGGGTAATGATTGTGCTCAGGCTTGTGCTTTATGAGGCGAACACCCTGTCCAGCGACAGTTTCGCTCCCTTTTTCATTGTGCCGCGTGACCAGCACATCGTTTCGTGCTGCGCTTTGAAGCGGTTCTCCGTCTCTTGACCTTCGACGAGCAAAAGCTAGCAAGACAGCGCCAAGTGTGACCGTCGTGAATGCAAGAAACAGTAGGTAAAATGTCTTGGAGATGCTCAATGCTCGATGAAAGTTGCTGGAGAAGGCGTATAGGTTCGCACGTTTCAGCTTCATCAGAGAGAGCGAGGCATGTCTCAGAGCTCGTTTGCCCAAGTGGTACGGGGAGTTGGTCACCCCTTGGGCAAAACTTTTCTTACATTCAGAGCTACTGGCCTCGAGAGTGGTGAGGTTTGCCTGGCATGTAATTAGAGCCGGGTGAATTTTGTTGGGGGGGGAGCAGTGACCTGTATTAGACTTGTACATGCTGACAAAGCTCCATTGATGGCTTGAGACACTTCAAGTTTATATGTTCGCACCCCAAGGAAAATCAAGCTGCTCAGCGAAGCTGCTAGTGATACGATACTGATCGTGTTGGACAGCCAGCGACTGCTGGACTGAATTGCCGCGCGATCAATAGGCTCGCCAACTCGACTATCTGTTCCAGAGAGGATGTGGCCTGAGTGTTGTGGAGCAGACCGGGGGATACTACGGCCACCAGGTGATGAGATTCTGGTTGGCGTCGAAGATAGAACAGCAGTCGATGCAGAGCAATTGGCTGGTGGTACACCATGCTGGAACCGGCCGAATTCAATGTCAGCATCCGAGGTTTCAGACTGAGAAGTAGCGCTGCTACATCCAGAATGGGGTCGAGACGATTCGGAGCAATCGGTGGATGAAGTTCTAGCCAGGCTGGATATGTTAGAGCTAGTAGCTGATAATGATGATTCGACAGTACTTGTATGGACACCCGGGCGTTCAGCATCCATCTGAGTAAAGAGCAATGCCACAATCTCGAGTAGGTTGGATTCAGTCAATTAGGTCACCCAGGACACACTTTGTTGGATGGAGTCGACTTGGTATGTGCTATGCGCCATTTATTTTTTGCTTTCAGCCTTGTCAATGACATGAAACAGGTTGTGGTGCACCCTGCTGCCTGCGTTCAATTCAGCCTGGGCGCGGCCCAGCCAAGTCAGGGCTGATTCAGGCTGATCTGTGCTGAAAACGGGATTGGGCCTGGTGCGGTTCCATGCGAGAAAGCGTCATCCGCCAGCCAATGGCTGCTGACTCTGCCCGCACTTGGCCACCAACTCGCTTGAGGGCTCGCTCTGTATGACCTTGAATGCTCCAAATCGTAGCAAAGAATGCATTAGACGCTATAGCCGTCTGATTCAAGGCTACATCAGTCAGCGACATTCCCTATACAGCTGGACCGTTACGACGAGCAGGAAACAATATGCACGATTTCTGTTGTGCCACTCTCATTGGACGTTGGTTAATAGCGGATTCCACACGATGCCGAGAGTCCAATGCTCTAATGCTCTAAGGAGGCGCCGAGAGCTTGGCGACAAGCGGCAGCGAAGGCGGTAATTCACACTCTTACCTGACATGGTTGAAGTTGAAGATTGAGCACATTCCTATTCGACATTTTCCAAACTCTGCATAATGGTACGCGGCTTTTCCCAAGCAGTGATGGTGCATAATGTTCTTTAGTATTCGTTTCCTTGCGGTAGTTGTTTCTGGAGTCCAGGAACAGGCAGTGGCGGTACCTCGGTCTAATGTTTCCGGTCAAGAAAGGTGGAAATTTCTGGCAATAATACGTCAACAGAAAAAGTCTGTTGCGATGTATGGTGTCAGTGGTGTGGATTATCGTCTCGTGGTTGCTGACCAAGACGACACTGTACCGTTGGAAAAAACCAAGGGAAGATGGTGTTTGGTGTGCTGCAAGATATATGGTGTACCCAATACAGTAAAAGAATATCTGAGAAGTGAGAAATGAGAAATATTGAATGGTCACAATTGCAAGAGCCTTGATTGGCTAGAACGTGGTGACGTAATCATGCCTCCGATCGACCCCGCGCTTCGGACTATTTACCTTACATTCGCCTCCAGTACTTTCTAGTTTTTCCTTTTAATCTTCCTTCTCCCCTGCGATATCGACAGTGATATCTTCCCATACCAATACCGTTCAAAGTTCAACCACAATCATGTCTACACAGCAAGGTGCTCAAGGCCAGGCCAATGGCAACTCTGAAGCGGGTGTGTTCAGATCCTACGAGGACGACCGCAACACCCATTCCCAGCAAACTCTGTACACCACGAGCAATGGCGTACCCATGCCTCACCCCTACGAGACCCAACGTGCTGGTGCAAACGGCCCTCTCCTCCTCCAAGACTTCCACCTCATCGACCTCATCTCACATTTCGACCGAGAGCGGATCCCAGAGCGGGTTGTGCACGCCAAGGGCAGCGGTGCTCACGGCACCTTCAAATGCACGAACCCTATCGACGACATATGCCTTGCCGATGTCTTCAGTGAAGTTGGCAAGTCTTGTCCCGTCTCTGTTCGCTTCTCTACTGTGGGTGGCGAATCCGGATCTCCCGACTGTGCTCGAGACCCTCGAGGGTTCTCTGTTAAGTTCCGAACTGCAGAGGGCAACTGGGATATGGTAGCCAATAACACCCCAGTGTTCTTCCTCCGCGATCCGGCCAAATTTCCACACTTCATCCATACCCAAAAGCGCGACCCACAAACCCATCTTGGTGGTGGTGATGATAGTACTATGTTTTGGGACTATTTATCACAAAATCCCGAGTCTGTCCACCAGGTCCTGATCCTGATGGGTGATCGCGGTATCCCCGATGGGTATCGCTTCATGCACGGATACGGTGGACACACCATGAAGCTCGTCAACAAAGCCGGTGACTGGGTGTACTGTCAATTTCACATGATATCGCAACAGGGCACCAAATTCCTCACAAACGAGGAAGCGGCATCAAAATCTCCAGATTATTCACAGAAAGACTTGTTCCAAGCTATCCAAAGAGGCGACTATCCAAAATGGAGTGTTGAAGTGCAGACCATGACAGCCAAGGAGGCCGAGGAGCTTTGGGAAAAGCAGGGGATCAACGTGTTCGACTTGACCCACATCTGGCCTCACAAGCAGTTTCCTCTGCGTAAGATTGGTGAATTCGAACTCAATGAGAACGCAATGAATTATTTCGCCGAAATCGAGCAGATTGCTTTCAACCCAGCACACATGCCGCCGGGCATTGAACCTTCGGCCGACCCTGTACTCCAGAGCCGACTTTTCTCATACCCGGACGCCCATCGTCACCGTGTAGGCGTCAACTACCAACAGCTTCCGGTCAATTCAAGCAGGACAAGCTATCGCATTGGTAATTTCCAACGCGATGGCAACATGGCTTTCTACAACCAGGGTGCGCGTCCCAACTACCTATCTTCAATAGAGCCTATCAGCTTCCGCGAGCGCAGCGTCAATCTCGACAAAGTCCACGGCGTATTCGTGAGCGAGGCTGTCACGTTCCTTTCTGAAATACGCCCGGAGGACTTCAATGCCCCCCGAGCTCTCTGGGAGAAGGTCTATGATGAGAAAGCTAAGGCTCGTTTAATCGAGACTGTCTCTGGCCACATGTCCACTTGCCGCAAGGAAGAGATCATCAAGCGCCAGATTGCCATTTTCCGCGAAGTGTCTGACGATCTTGCCAGTCGTTTGGAGAAGGCCACTGGTGTTAAAGGCTACGATGGAATCAAGAATGTAAGTTGCAACTATTAGGGAAGCCCCCCACTGGTGACTTGGGCTAACGTTTTACCAGATGAACTTCAATGGAACTCACAACGGTTTTAGCAAAGACCACAAGATACGCAACGCCAATGGCATGACATCGAAAGTGGGCTTCAGCGCGCACAGTCACAATGGGGCACCTATCAAAGGCACCCACAAGGATGAGAGCATCAGTCATCCTGGTACCAACGGAACAAGGGTAAATGGTGGTGCAACTAACGGTGCCAACGGACACTGATTGTTTGCTCCTATCTAGATTAGAACATGTTATGCCGGGGCTACTCGAAACGAATTTATTATGAAGCTGTAGCATAGGCGAGAGAAAAAATATGTATATAGAGAATGATTGAATGGATGCTCTTTACGTACCTTGCCGTTTACTCCTGCATTGAGACCGAGTTGAAAGTGAACAAGAAGAAGCAATGTCATAGCCAAGTCACAGGAGCTTAACGTCAAATCATGTCGTCCTGTCACCGGTCCTAAGGAGTGTTTGCAAATAGACACGATATTGACTATCATCTGACACCTGCGTTTTAGGAAACTGCTGAAGTCTGTCCGCGGTAGCCGGTGTAGCAACAAATTCAGGGTCAGAAAGCCCGACGAATTATATCTAATCTTACCTACCTAGTATCTAACTACGACCCGGGGGTTTGGTTTGGGACAGGCAGAAACAGCATGACTCTTGGTCCCTGGAGATAACGCTCAGGCAATCGGCTTTAGGGTACTATTAAGGCGCTTTCTATTTGCTTTTAGATCAAGCCCTATGGCTGGTGAGAGGGTTCATACTGTACAGTAAGGGTGAGCTCTGCCTTACCTAGTCGTGTTGATGCCTAGCGCTAACTGGTGACTCTACTCGTTACCTTACTAGGCATTCAGTGCCACACTACAAGACCTTTGGTACTAATTTTGAGTCGCCTTGCGCTAAACCTGCATCCAAATCACCGCTCCAGCAAGTTTGCGCACTCTACCAATCTAAATTTGCCTACCTTGGCCCGGGATGCATGGGTCTCTCACACAGACATCAGAAATCTTTCTGTATTGTGCGCCACCAGGAAGACTGACACCTCCTCCCCTAATAACAGGAGTGCGTCTTGGCCGTCATTGCTCCTTGGATTTAGCTAATGATTGCAAGATTTTCCCTTTCACGAGCCTTCCGCCGGAAGTCCGTCAATTGGTCTACGCCGAATGTCTCGTAGTGGGGAAAGTATTCCCATACACAGTCAGCGAACGATATCACGAGTATGACAACGATGACGATGAGCAAGATACCGGTCTAGAGTTATCTGATTGCGAAGTACCATCTGTAGCCCTTCTTCAGGTTTGCAAGATGATCCACGAGGAGGCAGAGCCGATGTTGTACCAGCGAAACATCTTTGTCCTACCGGCTTGCGACCTTACCATACTCTTCTTCAAGCGCAGCCTGCATAACGACGTGCGCAAGAGCTGGGTGAAGTCCGTGGAACTCGACTTTGTCGCAGCAGACTTGACTAGAAAAGACAGAGAGTTGGTGCTAGATGCACAGATAGCACTAGCGAGGAATGATTTACTCTTTCCTGAAAAGTGTAACGCAGGAGCAGAATTTGCACATGATCTGCATGAGGCATACATTGAACGCTTGGTAGATGTTGTCTGGCCTCGGAAAGCATCATACGTCGGCGACCACCTGGCCTTACGAAAGATCCATCTTAAATTCGGCCTAAGCGAATGTAATGAGGGTTGCTGCCTCTTGCCAGGCGCAGCAATCCAAGCTATGAAAGGGGGTTTTGCAAAGGGTATGCCCGTGGAGGTGAAGATAACGGGTCTTGGGAAAGCTAGAGAGCCATACAGGAAGGTTATGGCCAAATGGACGTCGATGCGAAAACTGGAGGACAATCCCTATGATCATTTACTTGGCCTGGCACAAATCTATCAGAAAGTACCAGAGTTCGACCGCTAATATGGTGAAAAAATGTATCCATGTCGCCGTGGCATATTTGGCAAGCAGATGGTGCGAAGAGGACCCTCGGCGCCGGAACAGGCTGGGGCGTCAGTCGTGTTTTGATGATTGAATGTACCCTCGTACTACTTCAGAATCCCTATGAACAAGCTATCTTATAAATCCATGTCATCTCAGAGATCGGGTTTGATTACCAGAGCCTAGATCTCCCAAAGGAATCATATTGTTCGGAGATGGCATCGATAACCGTCTAAGATAGTATCTCTACAGCTCATGACGCCTCCCACTTCCTACTTTACCCGCACTATGATCGCCATTGTGTAAGGATTACTCATGTACTTATCTTGTACAGTATCTCATGCACAGGCTTGATCGCTAGTGTCACTATTAAAGTGCGTGAGCATCTCTGGGTAACAGGGAGCCCCTTAGCCTTGCTGAATACAGGAGGACGCAGAGTCGCAAAACGCTTTGCGCATATCAATCTGCCTAGGAAGATCACCGTACTGGACAATGTTGGAATGTCTGACAGTGTCGCATTGTTCTGCACGATTGGAGCATGTGAACGCCAGCCAAGGGTGTGTCTAGAGCGGAATGAGTATAACACGCGACCATGAGGGGGGCCAAGATAACGCTATCCTTATAGAAGTTATAGCGTATAGATTAGCCTGGTTCGGGAATCTTTTGGCGTGCTTGGGCCGAGAAGAAACTCTCTCAGACGACGCCCTGTAAGCCTCGCTTGGCCCCCAGAGATGTCCCTTCCCCCGCCAGCCCGCCAGCCCGCCTTGCAATTCTTCTCTCTTCTCTATCATCGTAGTTCCATATATTACTACCGTAGTATATATTATATATATATACCCCATCTTACAATTGCATGATAGCCTTTACCTCACACATCTGCCGCAATGGATCCTAACGCCAGCATAATGAAGGAGGCTGGCGTCTCCAGCACTACCGCGCAGCAGCCCGCTGGGAGACGAGCATCAGCATTTGGAGGCAGGCGCAAGTCTTCAGCAGTCGTCGACGAGGCCCCAGCTGCCGTGATTGAAGCCTCTGGCCTCAATGCAAACGATCGCAGGCTAGCCGAGATGGGCTATGTTCAAGTTAGCAACAATATCGTCTATCAACTCCCACACCAAGTCTGCTAACCACCCACATCGAGTTCTAGGTCTACAAGCGAGAATTCTCCTGGCTCTCCACTGTCTCCTTCGCCCTTTCCATCTCAGGCCTCTTCGCCAGTGTTTCTACCACCTTCGTCTACCCGTTCGAGGCGGGTGGTGCTTCGTCGGTCGTATGGTGCTGGCTCATCTCAGGCTTCGGGTGCTACTGTATTGCCTTGTCGGTGGCCGAGCTCGTATCTGCCTATCCCACCTCAGGAGGCCTTTACTTCACTTGCAAATATCTTGCGCCAGAAGAATGGGTCCCGGAGATAGCCTGGTTGACGGGTTGGTTGAATCTTCTCGGCCAGGTTGCTGGAGCTGCATCGACAGAATATGGCTGCGCCCAACTACTTCTCGCTGCTGTTTCTATGGCAGGTGACTTCAATGGCTATGCTCCCACGGACCGTCAAACTGTCGGAGTGATGGCTGCTTTCACTACCTTGCACGCGGTCCTAAACAGCCTGAATACGGCGGCACTCGAGAAGATGACCAAGACATATGTTATATTCCATCTAGCTATCCTATTCGCATGCTGCGTCACCCTACTAGCCATGTGTGACTATAAGCATACCTCGTCTTACACTTGGACCACTGTGGTGGACAACTCTGGCTGGTACCCAGAGGGCTGGTCCTTTGTCTTCGGCTTCCTCTCGGCGTCCTGGACCATGACTGATTACGATGCCACCGCGCATATAGCAGAAGAGATCAAGGATCCAGAAATCAAAGCGCCATGGTCCATCGCCATCGCTCTCGGCTTCACTTGGATTGGTGGCTGGCTCTTTAATATTGTGCTTGCCTACTGCTCTGGAGACCCCACGCATACGCTGGGCAACGTAGTTGCACAGCCCGTTGCCCAGATCTTCTACGACGTTATTGGCCGCAATGGAGGGATCTTCTTCACCGTGGCTGCCTGCTTCATACTTAACTTCACAGCCATGACAGCTATTCAGGCTGGTGCCCGCACCATCTGGGCTTATTCCCGCGACGAAATGTTGCCCTTGTCCCGGATCTGGTATAAGATTGATAAACGAACCGACACCCCCATCATTGCCGTCTGGCTCTTCTGCTTTTGTTGCGTTGCCATCAATTTGATCGGACTTGGATCATATACTGCTATTGCCGCGATTTTCAATCTGACAGCCATTGCTCTAGATTGGTCATATTGTATCCCAATCATTTGCAAGCTTGCATATGGTAAATTTGAGCGTGGGCCCTTCCATTTGGGCAAATTTAGTGTGGCGATTAACGTTTGGGCCATTATATGGACTGCCTTCGTTACGATTATCTACGTTATGCCTACTCTTCGACCTGTTACCAAAGAAAATGTAAGTATTCCCGAATCCCCCACCCACACTCTCGAACCTGACATCTCTGACCTTTTGCAGATGAACTATGTTGTTGTCCTAATGGCTGCTGTGGCCATCTTCTCAATTGGATACTGGTATGCGGCAGGTCGCTACTACTATGTCGGCCCAAGAGTCAAGGCACAGCTCATTATAGGCGTTGAGGGTGAGGGCGATGGCAAGGCAAACTCTTCAGAAGGCTCAACTGAAGAGAAGCACGTAGCTTAGGAAACGTATTGTGGTGGATTCTTCGAACTACAAGCCCCTTGGATAATGGACAGTGAGGAGTGGTATTATTCACACTTTGTTGCAAATGTCATCTATGTATACTTTCTGTATATACCCCAGGGAAATGCCTCGTTATGAGCAATGAGCAAGTCGAATCCTGTTTCGTAACGGACCAGAATGCATCTCCTATCCACCTATTCATACTTTCCGCTCATGCACGGGGACAACTTATTGTCTTAAGTCAGACTTCCCCCACCAGCATCTCGCAGCCAGTACACTCAGCGGTCCACTCACCTGAGTCCTGATCATCCCCAATGACATGGTATCCATTCCGTAGGGTCATCTATCCTATCTGCTCATTGTTGGCAGTTGATGTCAGTACCCGGCTCCCTTACTCAATACTGATGAACGTTTGACATTTCAGCTTTTGAATTCGACAATACATGTGGAATAACCAAGGGATCTTGCATAAATATATCGCTGCGAGTGTTATGAACGGTTACGAGTGCTTGCTGCTCAATAACGCTTATCAAGACCCATGTAAACTGGGCGGCGAACGGTTTCATGTATGATTCATGCTCCTTTCCGTTAAACGTTATTCATCGTGGTCCAGACTCGGTTGTTTTCCGTGCAGATTCACTCACACCCAACGCGCTTCCCAGATCCAGTCCCTGCAAAAAATCTACCAGGTCACGGAGCATAGCAGCCGAATACCAGTGAGCTAGCCCCTCATACTCCGTCCAGAAGACCTGCATTCCCAAAATCCTCAGGCAACTCGCCGCCTCTCTACCAAGGTGTAAGAAAATCTTTTCATCATCCGTGCCATGCCCTAAAAAGAGTGGTGTGCGTTGAAACGACATCGATTTCTGTACGACCGAAGCCCCAACTACCTCGGACAAAGATTCAATAGCTTGCGTAGGAAGATCAGATTCTCCACCTGGGCCAGAACGTTTGAAAGGATCATCCTCGTCATTCGTGTCATACTGCGGCCGTGCAATCTCCTCCATCTGCTTGCGAAACGGCAACCATCCACACATACCAAACGCAGCACACAAAGGCTCCCCCTCCCACATTAATAAAGCCACCAGAGAAGCTGCGCACCCCTGACTCAACCCCCCAAGCACAACATTCCCAGCTCCAACGATCACAATCTCCTCCCTCAACAAGCTATGGATATAGGCACTACTCTCCCGCAGCCCCTCAATCTGCAACTCCTCCCTCTCCGTCGGCTCCGCTAGAGACCAATAATCAAACCACTGGTTAATACTAGCACGGTTGTAGATCACTGTTCGGCGCTTGGATGCGGTGGGGAATATGAATTTTGCGTGGGGGAAGGCTGCGCGGAGGGTTTGTGTTTGTGAGGGGGACACAGGGCTGGAGAGGAGGGGTGGCCCGAATTCTTGGGCGGAGGAGCCGCGGCCGTGGAGGATGATGATGGACTGGAGGTGTGTGGAGAGGGGAGGGACCATGAAGGGTGGAGGGTAAGAGGTGGATTTGAGCTTGGGTGGGAGCTTTTTGGAGGGATTTGGAGAAATGGGTGATGGTTGAGAAGATGTTTCGGTCTTGTGTTTCTGGTCAGAATGATTGGTAGATTTGGTGTTTTGGGAGGCTCCGGGCTCAGACGCTGATAACCGAGGATACATCTTCAACGGGCACGTTGAGAGATGGTTCTGGTATTCTTTTGAAGCATGTGAATACTGGTTGATTTGGCTGGATATAATTAGGGGTTTGAAGTGATGGCCTAATAGACATTTTACAGTAGCTTACCAATTGGCGAGGTTGCCAATTAACAACTCATGTAACCCTTGCCAAAACCTGGTGTTGACTGGTGTTTGTTGTGGTCGTAAGATACAAGACGATAATACTAGGGGGCGGCGTCTTGCGGGTGCTTTTATACCTCAGACGTTTTTTATTTTTTATACCAGAAACTAATTTTAAACTTCGCGGAATTTATCTCTATTATTTACATAGTAAATTTAGCCCTGGCTAGCTAAAATATATATTACTCTACTATTATTATCTTTAAATCTTATTATTATTACTATTTAAAAACTTACTATTATATAAAAATAATACTATATTATATAATAGCTACTATATAATCTGAATTATATTTTAAAATTTAATTTTTTAAAATTATATAAATTTCTAAATCTTATTTTTATTATAATAGCTATTATTATTACTCTTAATTCTCTACTTTATTATTAACTTTATTTTTTTAAATTAATAACTCTTTATATAAAATTCTTAAAAAATTTATTAAATACTCTATTATTTAATAATATTAATAAATATTTATAAATACTCTATCTATTTATTATTCTAATATTTTCTAATCTTTTTATTTATAA
>NAPT01000563.1:0-19878 GCA_002927785.1 Cladonia uncialis
TTTTTTGGCTTGGTGAGAAGGGGGGGAGATGGAGGGTGGGTGAGAGGAGTTGGGAAGGCTGAGAGGATGTTGATGCGTAAGGCGGAGAGGGAGGTGCGGCGCGTGGAGCGCGTTTTTTTGGTGGCGAGATGCAGGTGGTTTAACGGGCGCTAGTATATTTCTTGCATACGGGCGATTCATGAGCTTAGGCGATAGATATACATGTTTTGGAAATGATTCAGTAGGATTCAGAATAAATTTTGATCTGAAGGTCTAGTGTCATAATTATACATTGCGCCCTGCAATGATACATTGGCTATTCGGAAACTCGTCCAGCCATTTCCATAAAAATTCATTGTAGTAACGCCCATAATGCCGCACGCAAATTCAGCAGACAAGCAAAGTTCCAATTCTTTTCGTAATATCACCTTTCAGGCAGCTAAAAATTAGAAGCGGTGTTGACTCGTTGGCTGTGATACTGGTCCAAATTCGACCGGAATGGACTCTGCCCACTGACGCTACTCCTCTTCTCTCGTCCAGATGACCCAGGCTGTGAATTCATTGGATCGTTGTCATCGTAGCCTGATCGCCGCTTCCTGCCCCAGATCCTCCACACGACTACTGCAATTCCTCCGAGAAGTATGACTCCTCCTATACTACCCACAACTCCGCCGATGACCTTCTTCGTCGATGATGAAAGCCCGGAGCTGCCTGAGCCGCCACTGCTGCCAACAAGTCCGGGAACACTAGATGAGGCTGCGGCGGCGTCCACCACTCTGCTGGAAGTCGAAACGCTGCTGAAGGTGCTACTTCCGCTGACTGAGACCACGGTCGTTAGAATCTCCTGTGTTACGCTGCCAGTCTTGGAGGAAGATGAGGTAGATGCTGTCTGAGAAATAGTATCGACCGTTGCGGAGGACTGTGATTGTTTTGACGGCGAAACAGCATTCGTAGCTGATGACTGAATTGTCGGAGTAGAGGCGGGAGTCGAGGTCACTGTGAAGCCATTCGCAGAAGTAGAAGGGCTCGAGTCCGAGACTGCCGCGCTACTAAATGACGTGTCGGATGTTGCAGCTGGTGTAGTTGTTTCAGTGACCGTAGCTGGCACAGATGCTGGTGTAGAGCTAGGGGTGCCTCCAGTCGCTACGGGAACATTGTTTTGACGATATTCCAACGGGTGTACATTTTTTTGGACCTCTGCAGCTTCCGATAAAATGGCGAAAAGGAGGAGGCAGGCGAAAACCGAGGCGCTCTGGTGGAACATGACGATGTAGAAATGTTTCGTTCGGTATGAAAAGAGAGACCCGTCTGGGTTGAATCGTGCGCAGAAACCTGCTTTGTTTCGGAAAAACAACCAGCTGCCAAAGCGGCGAAAGATGGACTTTTAAGTAACGGCCGAGCTCTGAATGATAACGACAGAATAACGAAGGTAGAGAAATCGAACGAGTCCGTAGGGTGAACGCGAAGAGGAATGTATTAGTGAACAGTGGGTGAGTATTTAGTAAAGCGAAAAAACGAGAAAGAGGCCACCGGACTCAGGAGCTAAATTTGGCTTGCGCGGCAGCGGCGGGGGCAGGTGTCGCCCAAACAATGAATGGCCTGCACTAGAAGCAGAAAAGACACATAACCGCTACACCATTGTACCAGCGCCATTAGGAATCGAACCTAATACGATTAAATACTAATCCGCAAACACGACCACAACCAACAGGCGTCCGCCCCGGACGGTAAGCTAACCAAACGAACTTTTTGGTGGCCCAAAATGCACACACTGGGATTCGAACCTAGCTGTTCCCGGTTAAGAACTTGAAAATAACCTGCGGCTAATGGCGCTGCCAGAAAAGACACATAACCGCTACACCATTGTACCAGCGCCATTAGGAATCGAACCTAATACGATTAAATACTAATCCGCAAACAGAAGCGACCCCGTACCGAGCCTCTTCCCACGCCCGATTGGCGTTTGGTGTGATGGACTTGGACGCCTCTGCAATCCCAAACGTCAACTTGCATACATCCCTGGGACCTGCATAGCATAGGGGGAGAGGGGTAATCAAGAAGAAGCCACTCATAGCGAACCACTACTTCTATGCAAGCAGCAGTCGAGGCAGCATATTGTGCGCAATTAACCATCGGCGCCCCTGTCGACCAGTGGGTGCGCTCTTGTCCCTACGGCGTGCAATGGTGGACTTGACCCCCCACGAGGCACTATCCGGCATCTCTGGCTCTATATCACTGGTTTCGTGGATCTTTGTGCTTGTATGAAACTCTCCTGTGTTTCATTGCTTTGGACTGAACATCATTGGACTGAACCTGTCAATTAGGTACCACAGCTACTGGAGAATTATCAGTTAGGCAGCGCGGACGGCGTTTCACTCGCTTTTATTATAGTGTGGTTCATTGGCGATCTTGCAAATTTCTTTGGGGCTATCTGGGCTGGTCTAGTACCTACGGTCATCGCTTTGGCGATTTACTTCATCGTCGCTGATGCAGTATTGTTAACTCAATGTCTCTACTATAAGCATGTCAATGCCCGCCGGAATCTCGCCGCAGACCTTACACAAAGAGATGCAGATAATCCAGAACAGCCGTTACTTGGCCGGAGACCAAGTGATATAGGCTTACCAGGCTCTAGGCGTCGCTCCTCTGTCTCCATCAAACGACGCGATTCAAGCCTTCCAACCCCGGTACTCTCAACTATTCCCGAAGAGGGAGGCTATGTCCGTCCTTGGGTCAAGAACACCTTATGCGTAGTAGCTGTTTGCGCTATTGGCGCCGCTGGCTGGGCCATAGCATGGAAAGCCCATCTTTGGGTGCCAACTCCGGAAGATTCTGGGGCCGACGATATGGGTGAGAATGTAGGGGCAGAGATCTTGGGTTATCTTTCTGCATTGTTGTACCTGGGGTATGTCGCTCTATCCAATGTCAGTACAACATAGACCCGATGCTAAAGTGTGATCTTATAGTGCTAGAATCCCTCAGATTGTGAAAAACTTTCGTGAGCGATCTTGCGAAGGTGACCTTTTGACTCACTCATACGGGCACGCGACTGTGCTGACTCGCATTTCTAGGGTTGTCTCTCCTCTTTTTCATACTTTCTCTTTTGGGAAATCTGACGTATGGTGGCGGTGTAAGTGCCCAGAAGCCCATGGATTGATGCCTCCCAATTCATAGTCTCTAGATCCTCTTCCACTCCGTTTCGAAGCAGTATCTTCTTGTCAACACGCCTTGGCTGATCGGGTCTTTGGGTGAGCATGCCTTTGTCAAAATAGAAGACTAGATGCTGACATACATAGGTACTATGTTTGAGGATGTACTTATCTTTGTTCAGTTCCACATGTATAAGAAGGCGGCAGAACCAGACTCCGCTATAGAGTAATGCAACTGCGCGGTGCCTTATAACTGTTAGAGTCCTCTTGTTCTGCTATTCTTAGGGGGCTGGGATTTGCAATTGTCAGTGTTCAGTATCTTGAGATCAGAAGAGAACTTGGGGGCAACCCTCTATAATGAATCAATGGGAGCCGAGGTTTTGACACTGTATGATGATGAACGGTGATCCAGACGGAGTAGGGTGAAATCTTCGCGTGGTGCAAAGCGAACTGCCGGCAAAAAGAACACGGAAAATCCAAAGGTAGCATCGAGCACACATGTTGAGCCACAAGCCAAGCAATATTTGAGAGGAAGCAACCATGGACTATCATTGATCACGCCGCCTACGCACTGCCGTAACCTGATCAAACACATAGCTAATCTCTCCCAGCCTAGAAGCAAGCTCAGACGAGAACCAGACAATTAATCAAACAGACCAAAGCCCATATCTTCATCCGACTCTTCCTTCTCTTCTTCCTTCTCCTCTTTCTTCTCTTCCGCAGGTGCATCCGTAGCCGCCGGTCCTCCAGCTGGACCACCACTTGGCGCCGCTGCAGCACCTCCCCCTGACCCGACGTTCAGTAGCATCTCCTTGACATTCTTTCCTTCAAGGGCCTGGGTGTTTTAATTAGCGATGGCCGAAACTAGTTCGTTAATTGTGAGTTGTACCTTAGCGAAGAGGGTTGTCCATATTGGCTCTACGTCTTCGACGTTGGCGGCTTTGATGATGGTTAGTAGTTTGTCGGGCTGTGAAGGAAATGTCAGTGCTACCCACAATTGAGTTGCATCTCCAGTAGAGGCGACTTACGGTGATATCAACGTCGTCATCTGCGAGGATGAGAGCGGCATATGAAGTTGCTAGCTCTGAGTGAGACATGGTAGGAGAGCGCTCTGGGGTTTTCTGGTATGCGCGATCTGTTGTAGCAGTCGTTCAGCGTAGTAGAGGAGCACAATTGTTTGAAGATGTGTGGAATTCAGCCCGGTAATTTTTCGCTTAGATAGTGGAGATCTTAAGTGGAGGACGGAGGTGATTTTCTTATCTTAGTGTCAAAGAGTTCTTGGCTTGCGGGGAGCGGAGGGGGTTTTTATGTTTCCTTGCGTAAATCTTTGGGAGATTACTACCTCATAGTTGAACCTCCGTGTCACCGCCCTCTCTCGCTCATTGCCTCAATCATTCCGCGCGTACTACGGTGGAAATGCTACCGGGTCCTTAGATCTCTTAAACAAAATGACAGACTCCCCCGCCGTACAAGCTCCTCTCGATCCGCAAGAGTCACCCATACTCGATCGTGTGCTCTACCTCCGAGATAAATTGTCCTTATTGAAACAGGACAAGTCTACATACGTCAAGTCTCATGACGTGCTGCAACTCTACGATGAAGTTATTGAACAAGTCCATCAGCTGAACGTCATAAGAGAGAAGCATGGAAAGCCATTGGAACAGAACCGAGGTTTGTCATCTACGTCGAGTCAGCGGGCTTGACAACCAAAAAGCTTACTTGGCTTCTATATAGTGGACAATGTCCTGGATGACTGCTTCCAACTGATCTCTCTGTTCTTCCTGACCATCGGACGCAACAATGAGGCTCCGGCTGTGTAAGCATAGAGATAATTGATCATGATCGGATGGAAGGCTAATTCCATGCTCTTGCCAGATATTCTATGACCTCCACTATTCGAGTATGCTTGCCTTAACCTATCTATCCTACTCCTATTACTGATATCAGCCAGCGACTTCTGGATCATCTTAAAGAGGCCGCTTTCTTCAGTGCGAAAGATCTCGAATCGGCCAGCCATACTCTAAATAAAATGCAAGAGACCGTGGCAAGAGGAAAAGAAACATACTCGCCGCATCTCTTGACGTTGCTGGAGCATCGCATAGATACCTGCCGGAATATCCTCGCTGAACTTCAAGAATCATTGGCAAATTTGTCCCCTGCACTGACGCCTGTCCATGAAAGATTGGTTTCAATTCTGCGTTCAATCTCTGCCGCGAATACACGTTCTAAGGTCTAATACTCTTTCCAGGAATTCATACTTTAGTAATTAACGGCTTTTCCAGTTCCCAACGGCGGAAGTTGAAGGGTTTCGGGAACAACTCAATGAGATCCAAGCCACTATGGTGGATGGCAAGTTCCTAGGGGAAGATAGTACAGCGCCTGCTGGCCAAGACATTGTTAAAGGACTCCTTGAACGTTGCTTCCTCTGGTCTGAGATTGTCCTTAAGAGGTATTCTTCCCCACTTGGGCAACTAGTGACAATATTTGCTCTTCTCCGATTAATGACGGCTACAGGAAAGGGAAAATCGACGAAAGATTTAAGTCAACGTACGAAAAATTAGTGGACATACGGAATCAACTAGAAAGGCTATCCATAACCCAAGCCTGGTCACTACGAGAAACCGACTTGTACAATTTCCAGCGCCAATTAGACAGGGTTGATGAATCTCGCGTCAATGGGAATTTCGAAGACCCGACGGGTTACAAAGCAGATCTACATGCGCAGAGGGTGCGTATTACACGTCGCTGCTTTGAATGACATGCTTGCTGACTCCAGGAGACACTGCTCTACCTTGTTCGCCGTAGCTATGCATACATCTACGGCCTTCTCATCTCTTCTGAACCAGTTTCAGAGGCACTCCTACCAGTATACAACCAGTTGCAGACCCTCCGCCGATGCTTGTTAGAAGTCAAGCGATCTGGAGGTGTCTCTTCACCAAGGGAATTGTACCCTTACAGTATGAAAGTATGTCTGACTGTTCGCGCTATGATACGAATATCGCTCTCTAAATACATTGTCTGACTGATTTTCACAGCTGAATTCGATCGACAACATGCGTGTCGACGGTAAGTTCCTCGTGGGGAACGACATCCCGGAAGGCCAAGCGAGTGTGAACGCACTGCTGGCAGAATGTTATGACATTTCATATGAATTGAGAACTCAGGCTGAGGAAAACGATTCCGAATGACTGAAGCGGCCAAGCTGAAGTCATTCTTTTCGCCTCCTGCATTTGCTTTGTTCTTCAGCGTGGCGTTGAAAGTCGTTAGTGGGAGCTGGCCGGCTCCGGGCGTCGTGGGGATGGATCTCAGGCATCGGAACGATGGGGTATGTTTGTACGATTCCAGATGTTCGGGGCAGATCCCGAGCCGTTAAGGGATGGTATCAATTTAGGAAGCAAACATGCGAAGTACAAATAGAATCCACCATTTCTGTTTTCGTCGACATTCTGCACTCATTTTCCCCTTTCCCTTTTCCCTTTTCCCTAAACCAACATCCAAACTGTCTATTAATGCAGCAAACCTGCTGCTTTATGGCATTGTGGGTAATCCAAAGCGGTCATTCGGCTACAACCTTCCGGGTAAACGTGGAAATACCCCCTGCACTCCTACCTAGCAGCTGCGAATCCACCTGGTTAACTTGCAATTGAGTGAGCATACCCAGCAACCCTACACACGCTGCCGATTCAGAACCTTTCCCGGCTCTCGAGTTCCATAACATGCGACTGCTTGCCCGACCTCAACACATTTCCTATACAACGCATACCGGAATATTGTACGCAGAATCAAACCTACATTCCTCGCGCGTGACGAAAAGCTTTGGACAACAGCGCGTCTAATATAGAATTCTAAGCTTCAGTGTATGATGATATTGATAATGAATAGGTTCATCAAGATAATGAACGTGCTCCCATTTGAAAAAAAAGAATAACAAGGCAGGGTCAGCTGGTTTACCCGCACCATTAGTTAGCAGCCTCCTCGCCTAGACATCGATACTAATCCCCAAACACGAACCGGGGGGTTAGTGCGGTACATTATAGTGCCAGGATACGGTTGAATAGTTTCTAGCTGGTTCGGTTGTGTTTAACATGTTTTAGGCTGTGCAGAGAGATGCACTCGATTTAGGGTTGGTAGCATTTGCTGTAAGATGCTATTGTTGCTGTTGCGCGGGTTGCTATAGACCCTTTTGATGAAGGTCTGATAGGGAGTATGGTTGATGATAGCTATGGTGTCGTTGCGATGGGACAGGCCCTGGGGAGGGTGGATGTGGGAGTGGCGGTTGTGGAGGAGCTCTCAGTGGCGGTTGTGGAGGAGCTCTCAGTGGCGGTTGTGGAGGAGCTCTCAGTGGCGCCGAGAGTGGGTTTTCGTGATGCTGTATTCTTCTCACTGAAGTAACACCAACGCATATACTTCTTCGAGAAAAAGCATGGACCCCTCGCCAGCTTAACCCTGCATATCGTAGACAGTGCTAGAAAATATCTGTAATATTGCTTCAGGGGTGCTTTCCGCCTCTTACGGCTTTTTGACGCTCGAAAAAATTGTACTACCGATCGTTCATTGAGGAATTTGTCATGTCTCTGCTGTACTCCATGTCACGAAGGGTAGTAGTTGCCCATGCCAGCCTTGCTTGTTGCGAAGACTCCCGAATTCGATGTTCGGAGACTGTTGCAGCTCCAAATGATGATTGCTGACGCTCTATACTGCCATAATATTTTACGGAGCTTGGCCCGCTTATAAGAGTAAGCATCAGGTAACCCCAAACGGTCATGTCATATTACACCATCCAACCCTACCTCATCTATTAGATTAGAATTTCAAACATAGAAGCAGTGGTCTTATGATCTTTGACTCACTTAGAACCTTTCCATTACGCCTTCAAAGGCTATGTTACCCCAACTGTCTGCTGCCAGCTCTTTATCTGTAAGAGAGCTTACAGTGGCTGCTGTCGACGTAAAATTACCATAGCAATTGTTTAGCCCTTCCTCCTTTTATTCAAACCTTCTGTTCCTTGTCCCCTTTGCAAATTTCTAGTCAGTCTTGATATCTATAACGAAATAGAGATAGCGTTGGAAAAGACATGTCGGTCATTGCTCCAAAAAGGTCGCACACCCAGATATAGACTCGAGAAGACAAAAATACTCAAGAATATACATACCAGGCTCCCGCCTTCCGGCCCCAAGTCATCATTCCCCACGCGTGTTGCCATCCGAATTTGGGCGGTGGTTCCTGGCTCGTGCGGAAGGGACTAGCTCCATGCCTGAACATCTGTTTCTCTCTGTCTGCTTCCTTTTCAATGATGGAAGATTCGGGACGTTTTATTGAATTTACTGTCCTACTTGAAGCGCCTTCCCATTTTCGGACATCTTTGCTTACAGGCCTCCACCAACCCTCTTCCTCTCGTGCACACCATCCGGAGCCGCACATTTCCCAGAGTCTGCTCCGGGCCCGCTTGTATGCGAAACGCTCATCCTCGCCGGTGAATGTTCCCGTACGTGCGAAGTCCGGCCCGAGTTGACGGCCTATTTCGTTACCAGCGCCTGGAGCACCATCACTAGGCCCATGACTACGACCAGCACCATACACCGGTCCGAAGTCGCTATCTTCATCTGCAAGTATTGAGCGGGCTGCAGAAGCTTGAGAGAGTGGAGAGGTGGATGGACTGGAAGCGTAAGACGGCGGAGAAGCGGAAGAGGTGTACGAGGTAATGTTAGGCCTGAAAGGGGAGGTTTGGTCTTGATAGATTTCTGAAAATGTCTCAGGGTAGACACCATCATCTGATGCGTGGCCAGTTCCATCCTTTGGGGATTGCTTTGTTTCGGGAAAGAAGATATCGTCTGGTCCTGCTTCAGCACTGATCAAGAGCTTGCAGCGGGCCTCGTAAAGCGCGTCTAGTAAGGTGATGAAGCGACGAGCCTCATTCTTGTGGAGCATGGTCAGTATCGGAACATCGGCCAGAATCAGCGTATGGAACGTTGACGCAAGAGTTATGTAGTCCGCTGGACCAAGGTTCGTGCAACAAAGTTCGTCGAAGGTCCATTTCGTAACGCCCAATAGGTGGCGATGAACAAGGAGATTGCGGCCATAAACTCGGAGAGTAGTGACTTCCCATGGTATGTCATCACTTGGAGCTGGGGTGCTTGAGTTCCCATAGATTAAATCGAACTCCCTTGTTTTCCAGGCTTCTTTTGCTTTCACTAGCTCTTGCGAAGAGGCAGAAGACAAAGCCACAAAGAAATTCCTAGGAGCGGCCACCCTTGAGGTCTTATCTTCAGCCTCAGCCTCGGCCGAAGGCCTTACATGGAGGCTCTGCTCATATCCCAAGCCCCAGTTACCGGATGCCATTGGCTCAAACCCATCAAAACCCCGATTATCCGATTCTATAAGTTGACTCGTCTTCGCCCCATGCTTCGTTTCCTCTTCAGATTCACGCCGCCTCCAGTCCTTACCACTTTCCATGTCCCAGATCTCGCATCTAGCCTTCAGAACCTCAAGGAAAGCAGCAAAGTCTCCCTTGCTTGTGAACATGTTCTCACTCTTCCCACCCTGATTACTAGATCCTAACAAGCCCCACCTGCTTCCTAAAAGCCCTAAGCGTGAAGAAGGAGGCGGCGCAAACTCCACACCAGATGCATTGGCCAACTCCTCTGGCATTCGGTTACTAGTTGCAATGAGAACACCTCCAAGATGAAAGAATGAAGTGAGGAGATTGGACAAGATCTTAGACGCAGCCCGATCTGGCAGCTGAAACTCGTCTAAGAAGAGGATAGGAGAGCTAGAGATCATGTCCCTAGCAAGCCACAACAGAGAATGTTCTTCATCTTGCACGCCAGCTATACCTTGATCCAGTGGTTGCTGTAGCCTGCTCTTACGCAATTGTTCTAGTCTGGCAAATGTCTCAAGCATAAAGGTATTGAAATGCCACCGGCGCTTCTTGCGATTCGGCAAGCAGTCCGCTAGTAGATCAACCAGCAGGCTCTTTCCCGTGCCCACTTCTCCATATAGCAGCAGTCCCTGTGGTGATTGTAATTTTATTGCAGACTCGTGACTTGTCAGTCTCCTTGTAAGTGCCATTGCATCTACCCTCTCCTTCTGTCCCCGCAGGGATGAGAGGATGCCCCTTGGCTCTTTTCCCTTGTCCTGCGCTCCATCTTCAAGATATTCCGGTCCTACGGGATCTTTCTTAACGAGGCGATTGAGCTGATCTAGTCGGTGACCAAAGTCAACTTTGGGTTGGTAATCTTTAAGACGGTAGTAGAGTTTTTGAAGATGGAGCGCAAGTCGATGTTGGGCAGGATCAGGATCGATTCTTTTCGTAGCAAGCAGGGCACGGTACAGAACGAGCGGATTGGTAATAGTAAGACCTTTAGCTTGAGACAATTGTGGCATAGGGAATATATTGAGTGGTAGCTGTTGTTCATGGAAGACTGAACTTCAAAGCAACCGTTATCGATACGTCAAGACTCAGGCCGAAGAGTCCTCTCCATACGCCTCTTTCGAGTATGACAGATCATCATCAATCTACGCTCAATATCGATATTTGCAGAGTTCCAGCTCATAATAATGCCAAAGCTAAGGTTCAACGCGTCTCCATCCAAAGTATCCCGTTCCGAATATTTCCTACCCTAAGATCCTCCCCATCCTGCGCTTAATGCCAGGGTTCACGCGTGTGAATCCTCTAATCCTGGATCTCCAACCCGCCACTCCTTGCTCCTCGTTATCTGGCTTCAGCGCCGTCTCAGCTTTGTAACAAGGGGAAGGGCCATTTTCTAAGTCTATCGAGATTGCTTTCGGAACTCCTAGCCATCCCTGGCAGATATGAACAGTCTGCGACTCCGTTTGAGATGGATCCGGCTGGTGACCTTCCAAGATCTGGAAGGCAGCTTGGAGTCCTTCGACGCAGTCTTGGTCCTCCAAATAGTTCCTATAAGTTGAAAGCTCCCGTTCTTGCACACTAGACATGGTGGGCGCTTCCTCTTCCTCGGGTTCAGTACTGAGTTCGCCCCGTTTGTAAGCGTCCATGGCACTTTGGACAGCAGGAGGCAGAACCCCCTCTATCTCGGTTGCAGTAGGGCTCCAAGGTGTCGAAAGGATGTATAATGAGTGAAATTCGACTTCATGGATTAGATGATCGATATCTGGGCAGAATGAGCACGGTTCGAACATGAGACGGACCATCTCAGTCATGCTTAGGCTACCGAGATGTAGAAGTGGAGTCCTTGCCCCATTTGCAAGGTCTCGTTCATCTGATGGCATAGCCTGAGGTTGTTGGATGATATCTCGCAAGAGTGCAGGGTGAAAGGTGGACGAGCACGTGATGTTGTATTATGCTGGGCCGATGATAATGATCGTAGTGATGCTGCAATCGCCGATATAAAAGGTTATGCAAATATCCTTAGAAGGGAAATTGAGCGAAGTGTGAACTTTTAGTCTCTCGAGATCACACATACCTAGAGAAACCGATGATGATGGAATGGGAGGCGTGTGCTTACGTACGTAAGCGGTGAAACGAAGGTGAGTTGTGTACCCCTTGTCAAGTGACACAACAGGTGTTTATCATGTAAACTATCGTGAGAACAGCTTGCGCTTTGTAAGTTGGGTGTGTAGCGGTCAGAGAGTGGCCGAGTCGTCCGGTGCTCCCTAGTCACAGCAGGACAACAGCTAACGTACCATAAGAACAATCTTCACGCCAGAAGGCTGACTGATTTGGCCAAGTTCAGCCTGCATGGGGACCAAGGGCTTCTCAAACAAAATCAAAAGTATCGCCACCGTTATGCTTTAGCATTGACAGATGCCGTCCAGTTCCAACGATTCGCTCAAGCTTGAGTATGTCCAACCGCGAGAAGAGAGCCCTAATGCTGGCTGACCGCGCGTCCAGCTTTCCTGCGGCGATGCTAGCACCCAAATAAAATCCAACTATCTCTTTGTAGAATTTGGGATTCTCCGGCAGCCCGTACATGATGACCTTCTTTACGCCTTTCAGGCGGTAGCGCCTGAAGTGGTGTGCTCGTTCAGTATACAATAATACAGCATGTCTACCGGATAAGAAATGGCTCCTAGCACGAGCAACATCTTTGACGGATGTATACTCAGAGATAGAACCAAAGGAGATAGCCTGCGTTTCTGATGAAGAGGCGAGGTAGTTGCGGACCCGTACAAAATCTGCATAGGTTGACAGGTAGACCAAAACACCTTGGCCTTCTCCAGCGCCGAGCGTGGAAAGCTTAATCAAGGAGGGTACAATAGCAGTCGTAAAGTATTTGAAACGATTGTTAGGTTCAGCTATAGGAGTTCCGAAGTCGAAGCGTGAGAAGGTTTGCTTAACAGGTATATTCAGGTCGATCATAGCACCTTCTTCCACTTGTGAGTATTTGACTTTACCTCCAACGTTGAGCATTTGATGAGTGAATAGCCGATTAAGGGATGGAAAATTGAAGGCAGAGAGCAAAATTGTTTGCCTAAGATACTTGGCATTGCCATCGAGATACCAAGTCCTGACGCGGCTGAAATCGCAGCCGTGGGCTTCCTTGGGTTGCAAATTAAGATGCTCAAATATGGATTCCACATGCTCCCAGTTCTGCATCAACATCGCATCTGTCTGATCAAATATAACGATCTCGATTGAACTGAGAAAGTCGTAGTCCTGCTTTTTGGGGTCATCTGCTCCAAGCGCCATGCGGAGCCCTAAAGGACTTGCAATGATAATATCTGAATTGTAGAATTGCGCAAAGAATTTGACCGTCTTACGGGTGAATTTCAAACCCAGACGGAACATATCGTCGTCATTGCCACCAAAAAGATCTCGAAAATCTTCGGGCTTGTCTTGTGACGGGTCTTCTCCTGAAGCATAGGTCTCTTGAAAGCGCTTTTTGTTTTCTTGCTGTTCCGGTTCACAAAGGGAGACTATTATGTCGACATACTTGACACATGAATTTCTAGTAGGCAATATCACGAGAACTTTGGGCCGCGTAAAGCCTTGGTCTCGATATTCCAAATCTTCTTGAGCATCCCTTGCAAGACGCGCGTTGTCTTTGATGACCACGTCGCGAGTCTTGAATACATGATTAATTGCATGTAGACACGCAAGTTTCCGCAACATCTCACTATTGTCCAGAGTTCTGTGCGGAAAGAGTATGTCATGATAATTGAAGAGATTGGAAGCCAGATTGCCAGATAATTTGTCCAGGGGGGGCATCAGTCTTCCTGAAGATTCTCTAAGCCTTTGTTTTAGTGTCAGTTCTTTTGGAACCGAGACTGCATTAGAACAAGGCTCATGGTCCGAGCCAGAGACCCGGGGAATTTTCAATGTGTATGACCATTTCTGTATCTTCCTCGGCTCCATTGTAGACCAATTGTTCTCTTTGACAGCTTGAATCTTCTGTTCCAGTTCATTATCATCATCCGGACGGCCAAAGTGTTTCATAAATGGGTCGTGTATTTCGCCTAATTGGGCTGCATCCTCCATGTCACTCTCAAGTGCCTCAGCGCCTGAATCGTCACGGCTTTCTGGCTCTTCGATTGGGTCCACTTCCTCACCTAACACTTCGATTCCTCTGAAATCTTGGTCATTGCTGATCTTGCGCCTCTTTCGCTGCGGCTCGCTGCGCTGTTCGTTCCCATTCAACGAAAGAAGAAGTGCATTGTATGGCTGGACAGTACTTGCATGGACATCTTCTTCGTCGCTACTACTGGTTGCGGAAGAGTCCCCTTGTGCGTCCTGATCACTTTTCAAGGTATAATTCTCTTCTTCATCTTCGGAGGTAACCTCGCGCTGTTCTTCTACCCGTGTAGACTTGAAACTACTTCGACTACCTGTGTAGTCACCTCTACCTCGAGCTTTACCTCGTCCACGGTGGCTTCGATTGGAGGCTTCTCGGATGCCACTTCCACCACGTCCTCTCCCTCTACCCCTACCGAAAGGGGCCATATCGTATCTCAGAGCCAGAGATTTTGGACAGTGGTCGGACTTAGGAAAGTTCATGGCAAATTTTCGGTTAATCTATGCAACGCCAAGACTTCCCGCACAACTACAGTTTTGACAATTGCCTCGTTGAAAGTCATCTATCAGTTGCGCTCGACCCCGTAAACAAGAATGGTAGAGGCAGACTCCTTCCTCCATCTTGCAAGACCTCTAGGTCCTAGTGTCGGAGGGGCATTACCAACCACATCTCCGCTGAATGTTATAATACAGCCGCAAGTATCTGTTCCTCAATCTCATACTTGGATGGGCGGGCTCGCTCATACCTCGTCCAGGTCATCTTCTCCATCCTCGACCACGCCATCCGACCAAACCAAGATCAAGTTCGCGTAATTGGCACCCTCCTCGGAGTCCGCAGCGAAGATGGCCAAGAAGTCGAGATCCGAAATTGCTTCGCAGTCGGCCATACGGAATCACAGGAGCAGGTAGAGGTGGACATGGACTACCAAAAGCAGATGCTGGCCCTGCAACTAAAAGTAAACCCAAAAGAAGTCCTCGTTGGGTGGTATGCTACGTCTACAGAACTCAATACATTCTCTGCGCTCATTCAGAATTTCTACGGCGGACAAGGTGATGGGACTTGGCCTCATCCTGCGGTCCATTTGACAATCAGCACGGACCCCGGAAAGGAAATCGAGACGCGGACATATATTTCCGCCCCGGTTGGGGTTACGGCGGAGAGGGCTGCGGATAGCGCTGCGTTTACGCCAGTGCCACATGAGATCCGATATGGGGAGGCAGAGAAGGCAGGGATGGAGCTAATAGCTGGGGCGAAAGACAATAAAGATAGGACGGCTAATGTACTGACTGATATCGAATCGTTAGAGAGGGCTATTGAGGAGGTGCTGGGCATGCTCGATAGAGTATCGAAGTATGTTGAAAATGTGATAGAGGAGGAAACTCCGCCTTCGAGTGCGATTGGTCAATTTCTACTCAATACCCTGGCATTGGCGCCGAAAGTGGATCCTGAAGATATTGAACGAGATTTGTACGTGATCATTCTGCTTTTCTCAAATGCATCCACTGACTTCGTACAAGCAATAATCATATCCAAGATGTTCTGGTCGTTTCATATTTAGCAAACACCATCCGGACGCAGATCGACCTCTCGAACAGGTTAGCAACGGCTGCGTTAACGCTCGGTGCAGGAGATGGTCTTGGTGGTGGGCAAACGAACGGCGCTGGCTCGGAAGGCAGAGAAAGAGGTCAGCGTGGGGGCAGGGGTCAGAGGGGTGGAGGGGGCTGAGCGATCGATCTACGCCTTCATGAATTTTTCAATGCAAAGCAGAAAAGTTGAAAGATATACGGCGTTAGGGTTGGAGGCGTTTGCCTGCATTTCTGAGGAACCGCTTTCGGCGAAGGTCTTCAATTAGCCACAGGGGCTGCTATGACTGCACCCTCTTCAGGCGCCACCAGCACTGTCTCCTGAGAGCGAGCAGTGAGCATATACTCCACAAACATGCCAGTAGCAATAGCTCCACCCGTGAACAGAGCGCCATTCGTAAACCACCATAAACAGCTGTTTACCGAACTCAGCCTCACATTCCAGATCATAATGCCTAAAGTTGCAGCTGCCGATCCGCAGCTACCTATGAAGAACACCGGACTGGCTCCTATCGATAACCCAGCTACTGCTA
The DNA here is from genome assembly GCA_002927785.1 of Cladonia uncialis. Lineage (NCBI taxonomy): Eukaryota > Fungi > Ascomycota > Lecanoromycetes > Lecanorales > Cladoniaceae > Cladonia > Cladonia uncialis. The sequence continues at coordinate 15,738 of NAPT01000563.1, forward strand.
GATATGCTATCTGCACAACTGCTAAACCCGACAAGACCAGCTTCGTCTGATTTTTATGCCTCAGCGCAATGCTCTTGATGCCAACTTTAACATCATCTTTGATATCCATATGACCATAGATCATATCGTACAATACCGTCCAGGAAACACAACTCGCATACAATGATGCCACAGCTTGCAATGCTGTAGTATCGGTTGTCAGATCTACGCCCAAAGCTGGGAAACCCATCATTGCACCCCAGGAGAATGTCAGTCCCAAAACGAATTGTGGATAGTGCGTGACACGTTTTGCCAGAGGGTATGTCGCGACTAGTAGCAGACTTGGAATGCCGTAGTAGAGACAAGATGGCGGAAATTGCAAGAGCACGCCCAAACCCGCGAGCAACTGGAATCCCGTAAATGTCAAGGCTTTGAAAGGTGTGACTGCACCACGAGCTATGGGCCGAAGACGTGTACGGGCCACACGGGGATCCAGATTGCGATCCCATAAGTCGTTAATTGTACAGCCAGCACCACGCATTATGAGAGCCCCAGCAAAGAAGCATAGTGAAGTGGTCAAGATAGGTAGCGGGGCGGCAGCCGTGTATGAACCAGCCATTAGAGTCGAAAACAAGCAAGGAAAGAAGAGATAGTAGGTTCCCGCGGGCTTGTCAAGCCGCATTAATTCGGCGTAGGGTATCCAAGATGCGGGAAGGTAAGAGATGAAGCCGCTAGTCGGACGTTGGTACGTTGTTAAGGGGGCTTTGGGAGGGGGCACATCAGGCCTTTCTCTGGAGTGGGTACTATAAACTTTTGCTTGATACAGATGCCAGACTGAAATGCTGCAGTCTCGTCTTGGATAGGTTTTCACACGACATTCCGCCGGACGCATTAGGTAGCTTCGCTCGCAGGTCTTCGGCGGAGTGCAGATTGATCTCAAATAGAGTGAGACACGTGTGCGATACCGTCTCACGTTAGCATGAGTCGTTCGGGTGGCCAATCTTGAAATGTAAGGATATGGTATGCCCGCCGAGCAGGCCATGATTTAGCTGTGGACAGCCAAGTCAGATGGGTGACGGCGGATTTGACCTGATTGGGCTAGTTGAAAGTCCTGCAGTTTTCATGTAGCAATCAGGCCCACGACCTCCCAGCGTGAAGTCCTCTATATCATACACGAGTGATCCATCGGAAGATCCGGAACGTAGTGAAATCACTCTCAGCGCTTCTGTGAACGCTTCCACGTTCCTGAAGTTTGAGAACGCGTAGAGCACATGGACGAGTTTTTCTTTAGGGGTTTTAGATATGGAAATGTATACCAGCTGTGGTGAGACGCCGATTGGATAGGAATGAAAAAATTCGGGCCCAGAACGAGAACTTAAATGGATCAGTCCGAGCATTAAACATAATTCACCAGCACGTACAAGAAGTACGGTGTGAGAAGTAATGATGCTCCAAGTCGGGCTGTAATAGCTGAAAATGCTTGGCGTGCGGAACTCGTCCGCGAGCTTCACTTCATTTAGCGATTGCAAAACTTTTATCACAAGCACCTATAATCTATACATTAGTATGTATAAAGCTTAGGACTGTCTAACAGAGCATCCTGTACGTCTCATACTGGGGAAAGGAATCCCAAATCTCTCATGTCGATCAGGAGGCCACAGATAAGAAAATTTCAGTTTTACTTGTCAAACATTCTCTATACACATTCTCCGCATGCAGTAGGGGATTACCCCCCGCGCTCTGGGATAAGAGAACAAAGGCGGGGACGGGGCAACAATAGGTTCTTTCTGGCAGAAATCTGTGGCACAAAGCCAAGTGGCAAGTAAAGCATTGTTTCATCTTTTATTCTTCCTTAAAACCGTATCAAGCTTTCCCCTCCTATGTACCTCCAAGTAGCATTGTTTCATCTTCTATCCTTCTTTAGAATCGTATCAAGCTTTCACCTCCTATGTACCTCCAAGTAGTAAGTAAAGCATTGTCTTATCTTTATTCTTCTTTAAAACCGTATTAAGCTTTCGCCTCCTATATACCTCTAAGTAGCAAGTGAAGTATTGTCTCATCTTTTATTCTTCTTTGAAACCGTATTAAGCTTTCGCCTCCTATGTTCCTCCCAGGAACAAGTAAAGCATTGTCTCATCTTTTATTTTTCTTTAAAACCGTATCAAGCTTTCGCCTCCTGTGTACCTCCCAGGAACAAGTAAAGCATTGTCTCATCTTTTATTCTTCTTTAGAATCGTATTAAGCTTTCGCCTCCTGTGTACCTCATAACGCCTTCAATCTTTTACCTACTTAAATGCTTCCTGATCCCCCCATACACATCCATACAGCAGACAAACAACCTCCTCCAAATCAAACCCAACATACAAAAGCCTCATTCACATACCACATCTATCAGACCACCCCTAATCAACTGTACCGAATATCATCGCAAAAATGCATCTCCGCACCACTCAAATCCTCCTCCTAGCCTTCGCTTCCCTCTTCGCCCTCACCAGCGCCGGACCGCTGCCTCAAGGTGATTACCCTCATGTTAACGCCGACGGTTCAGATGCGGTGGGGCATGTTGAACCCGAGTATAATACGCCATGTCTTAACGCCACCGAGATTGAAAATGCCGTGGGCGGCATTGAACCCGGCGTGGTTGGTATCCTCTGCCACGATTGATTTCTCCTGCTAGGAAACGAAGGGCAATGTTGAGGGTTGGTCTGTTGAAGGGAATTAAGGGGCCAGGGGGAATATAGGAGACTGCGGGTGGGAGTATTGATGTTGTTTGAGATTTGGTTTTTCATAATTGAGCTGATGGATACGGTTTTCATATACGTACAGTAACGAGGAATTTTGAGTGTGGCGATTTGTTAATGGGAATTTGTATAATATGTAGTGAGCGTATAGCTGTGTAAGGCAGATCCGATATATGTTATTTGAGCCGGTCATCGTATTACCCCTTTACCTTCTCGAAATATGAATCTGGTTAAAATTACGATTAGGAGTTATAAGGATTGTGAACACTTTTAGTACTGCTTAAAGATGAGATACACTCTGTTTTATATAGTAGCTATTTGCTTAATTATAAAAGACCTCTTCTACTATTACTCACCATCCTCTAGTAACTTAAAGCAATCCCAAAAGCTTCTTCTCTAACATTCATATGCTATCATATCATATCGCTGGCCGATATCCTATTGTACCATTGATTTACAACACCGACTAGAACCTGCAAATCCATTTCACATCCAAATACTTCTACAACTCATCACACGACCCATCAAGCCTTCCCTGACCTATTATAATGCGTTCTTTAACACTCACCGTCCTTCCTATCCTCGCGAGCGCGGCCCTCGCGAGCGCCACTCCGTTAAATTAATAAAGCTCACTTCTCCATCGCACCACTAGTTGCAACCTCAGATAGCAATGCACTGCTACTCCAATTCTCTCAAAGTGAAGAAGGTAGAGTCTCGGGGATGCTACCTGGCATTCCCGCCTCCCGGGAGTTTTTACCTGATCCTGGCGACCCTAGTACTTCAGATACCGAGCGAAGTATTAAGAGTCTCCCGGAGGGTTTCTAGGATGATATAGATTATACATTATAAAAACCTGTTGCTTCCACTGATAGCCCCTAGGAATCAATTGGGGAAAGACGGGAAAGCTGGATGCTTCCACCTAGAGAATGGTGTGCGAATTTACCCGTGTGAAAGTGTCGCAATTTGGCAAGGGCACAATTGGGTGGTAATGACTGCATGACCTAAAGATCTAATAGCTATAGAAGAAGGATCCTAATATATATAAGGATCTACAGCAATAATAGAGGTAGAAAGCGCTAGAATTATAAAAATAAGATTATATAATAATTAATATAATCAAGCTATTTAGATAAGACTAGCAAGATTTAAGAAAAAATAAATATTATATAAATAATAATAGTATATTATAATATATCTCTTTTAACTTAAATAGCGATTTAATTAAATTAAAAATATAATAATAAGATTAAAAATATCAACTATATTAAAAAAATTAAAAAAATTTTAGTATTTCTAATTAAATAAGATTTTAATAAGACTATTAATAAATATCTATATAATAATAATTTAGATAATAATAATTCTTTTTTTTTAAATTTTTTATTTAAATTAATAATTATAAATATTAATATATTTAAAAT
>NAPT01000564.1:0-19857 GCA_002927785.1 Cladonia uncialis
CCCCCATACAGCCCAACCCAAGCCAGCTCCCCTCACTCCCACATAAAATGTATCCCCCACCCCCCTCTATCCAGCCATTCAAAAACACAGCCAGACAGTCCCACCAACCCACTTAAGGGCAGCGAGCAGGGAGAGCGGAGGGATATCTTAATCTTGCTCCTCTGTCCACACTATGCGCGTCCTGGGAGAACGGAGACGGCAAGCTCTAGCTTATTTAGGAGCTGTACCTAAGTTAGATTAGGTGCTTTTTCTGTTGATGAACGAAATGAAATGATGAACAGAAAACGGAATAGAATATAGTATGTGGAATGTTTGTGCTAGTTGTATGAATTTTTGCGTAGGAGCATCCATCCACTTGGGACATACTCATAGGAGGAGGGAGACATAGGTCAGCAACACTTGAGGGCTCGAGGAATTCATGTCTGCGCCGCTTCTGGCGAGATACGGCATTGTCCCGAGGAATAACAGACAGACAATGTAGTAGCAAGTGATGCTCGTACCCTCATTACATCTCAAGCATACATAATCATTCCGGTCGAAAAAAACTGAAAGCCGCACCGAAATTCTCACGACGCTAGTTCTAGGGGTCACTAGCGTTTCTTTCGTTCCGCCCGAGCCTTGGCATTCAGACTGCAACTCTCAACTCCTTGCCCATCAATGACTGAGCTGATGTCTTGATAACACGTTCATTCAGGACTCCTTTTACTTGGGAATATGCTTTCAATTACGTGCGCTATGGTCATAGCCTGGAAATACCACTTGACCTCTCTTCGCTGGTTCTTCCCACCCATTAGAACCTCCTCTAGTCTCTCGTCATGTCCTAGCCATGCATCTATCATATACCCCCAAAGCGCCAAATGTGCGTTAGGCTATTACTACACCCGCATAGGTCATAGCAGTGGAAAAACAGGTTGTCGAAAAACCAACAGCGCCCCAATCGGGTATGCTGGCGCTATTACCAAACGGTGTCCATCCAGTCGCAAGGATGAAGAATTGTTCGTCCAAACACACAATCCAAACACCTTCTCGGTCCTGGAACGCCCGCTCATCTCGCGAATCACAATGGTCGTAAGCATTTAGAATGTGTCGTCATCATCAAGTTCCCCACTCACACGGCCAGTGTGCCCCGACTCCTCCCTCTTCTCCTCTTCCTTCCTCCAAACCTTAACCTCAACATTCATTCCCCTAGCGCCCCCCGTCTTCTCCAGGATCTCCATTCCATTCCCACTATCTCTACGCTTCGTGACCGCCGGGTCGCCATCACTGCCTTGGCCCTTTTGGTCAATAACCCCAGCTAATCCGCCCATCCCTCTTAATCTCTCCTCGGCAGCCTGAGCCCTGCGTTTCCATATCGAGACCTCTTTCCTTGCCTCGCTGATTTCTTCGTCTAATCTGCCCTGACTCCACCTTCCGTGCCCATTTTGATCAGTAACATCACCTTCCTTGTAGGCATCCCTCACAGCATCAGATTGCCTTTTCGCAGTTTGGATTTCTTCGCCTTTTTGCTCGAGCAGACGCTGTAAGCGAATGATCTCACTGTAAAGGGTCGCATTCATGGAGCCATGACGTTCGAGGGGTTTGAGGGCGTTGCTGGCGTCGAGGTAGCTGTTGGTACGACCAGGGTTCTTGTTTGTGAAGCCGTATAGCAGATTGGGCGATTCCTGGCGTTTCTCTGGTCCAGAACGAGCTATGTCCGTCGCGCGTGCGGCAACAGGGCTGGCAATGCGCTGCTGCTCCTCTTGTATGGGAGACGTTTTGTGTTGGGGGTCCGTGGGATATGAAGAGCCGCGACGAGTAGATGCTGGTTCAGCGTCAAGGGAAGTGGCTTGATGCCCGCGCTCTGGAATCGTCCTCATCAAACCGTCGAAGATGCGGGAAAATCGCGATGTTGATCCTTCGTAATCTACATTATCAACATTGGTCACATTTTGTGGTAGTGAGACATTAGTAGTATTCTTCTTCACGATCTCTGCATCCTTGTCTGGGACGATATTGTAGACAGAAGGTCTTTTGTCAACAGACCTTGTCGGACTTACCGCCTTAGGAGGTGACGGGGACCGGCTCTCTGCTTTTCGACTGCGACCAATGTTTCGGACGGGCTTCGGTATCAGACTCTCCCTCTCGGGACTTGGACTATGTCCTGGCCGGGTAGTGAACGGATCGGCTAGAGAATTACCGTGTCCGGGTGATAAAGGCTGAATATATGCATAGACCTTTGGGAGCTTACTATCCTTCGCAGCTTCGTCGCCCTTAAAATTAGCCCGTGAGGCTTCAGCAAATTGTTGAGCGAGCATTTTAACGCTGTTCCGCTTCTCGCCCGCGGGAGGTAGCTCTTCCTCTCTGGATTGATCATCGCTTGTCTTTCGTGAATGAGGAGCGCTAAGTGGAGGTGCCATATAAGCATCAGACGGTGCCTTATATTCTGCAAGGCTCTCGTAGGTCTTAATAGGTCGCATTGGTAGTCGAGCTTCACGTACCAACGAAGATTGGCGAGGTGGGAACGAACCCGTATCTGAAGCAAGACGGAGTGGTGAACGAGCATTAGGAGAGACGCTACGAGTCGGAGAAGAAGGGTCTTCTGCCCATTCAGGGAGACGAGTTTCATGAGAAGCAGTTCTGAGCGAGCCATCAGCATCTTCTTTGGACTGTGGAGGCGATATCTCTGCTCTCTGGAGATCTCCTATTGGAGGCAGCGGCTTGTCAAGTGACCATTGTAATCTTGCCGCTGGTAACGTATTGTAGATTGGGGAATGCACAATCTTAACAGTGGTTGCTGGTACATCACTAGATGATCTCTGACGCTTGGCTTGCCGTGGTGTACCCGTGGGAGTAGCATGTCGAGGTGAACCACCTGGTCGTCTCGTTAACGGCGAGTCCATTGGACGAGGCAAGATAGTACCCATTGCCATGCTTGCCAACTCAAGCTCTGATGGTGAGTGTTCTTCATCCTCGGACTGGGACACGTCTACAGTAGACTGAAACGGCCCACCCAACTTGTCAGGCCTTTTGACATCTTCTACCGCCCTATCACTGTTGTTGGTGGGTGAAATCCCCTCAATGCGGTCGTTATTGCCTGCCGGCAGCTCTGCAACAACTGGGCGCCTGTATTCGTCCTTGGAGAGATTCAGAGCACCGCGGGACATGGGCGACCTGCTTGATATCCTCACTCTGCCCTTCATTTGCACTGGGATCCCTTTGAAGTCATCCGGCACCGTGCGTCCTCGTAGGACGTCAATGAACAACATATCTTCATTGGATGCTCTCAGGGAGAGTCTGCTACCGGCGTTATTGAGTTCATTTTTGGGTCGGCTTATGCTCCTCGACTGGGAACTGAATGTGCCATGAATGTGCTGAAGCTGCTTGACGACATCTTTCCAGTTCAGTAGAAGTAAATGCATGATACCTGCGGTAAGGTTCGCTCTGTCCACTTGGGCCGTCAAGTTCGCATCCTTTTCAAGCTTGTGAAGAGCCATATTTCGTTTATGTTTCTTGGCCTTCTTTGCGGTATCTGTCGAGGGGCCTGTGGCATCTTCTTGGCTTTCACGACTACTAATGTCAATGTTATTCGTCAAGTCTCCAAGTAACAATGGCCCAAGAACCACTCCGAAGGATTGATAGCTCATAAGCTCAGTGTTGGCCTGGCTTGGTTGCTCTTGGCCATCCATAATAGGGATGTCGGCCTGGATTCTCTCGGCCTCAGATGCGAAGTAGGCTACAAGACCCAGAACGGCTTGGATAAGGTAGACTCGGTAAGTTGAAGTAACGCTCATAATAGCCAGGGCAATTAGTCTCGCGCGGAGAGTGGTTCTCTCCGGATCCGGCATGTCAGGGTTGAGGTTCAGATGGTGTAGTATGTCTCGAAACGCCTCGAACAGCTCCAGCGAGCCGAGAAGACCGCCAGGAAGTCCAATGAGAATCTTCTTGAACACTGAGGCCACATCAGGTACGGTATAATCTATGTGTGCAGGAAGTTGACCGCATCCTACTGTCTCTTCAACCCTCGAGGGACTCCCGGCTTGGGCGAATTGATGGTCGTAGTAATCATATAAAGCGCTGATAGTCGTAACTTGGCCAGAAATGCGGAATATGCCTGGAGCGTTGCAGCCTGTATTACATTAGACCTTGTCACTGAATGATTCATCTGCGAAGCGTCTTACCATGCTGGCAAAGATAAGTAGCGGTGGCTGAAAGACAAGTTGGAAGGACCAATTTGTCGATAGCGAACTCTGGTGGAAGGGTTAGGATGCCAAGTCCTCCAAGCCTACCAACTTCTTCCAAGCTCTTGTCTTTCAAAGTGTTCTTGGGCGTACCACCTTCTGATAGCAATGTAATCCCTCCAAGGCTTTTCTTCCGAGTGAGTGGTTTGTATGTGGTCTTCGCTTTGAGGGTGTAAGTCGACGAAGATCGGCGAAAGAGTTTCCGCGCTATCCAGTTGTGTTGATGAGTCTTAGTGGTAATCTTGGTCTTGTTGTCATCTATCACACCAAAGGAGGTCAGTCAGCGGCCATCAGTGTTTTTGGGAGTGATTTAGCATACCACTTGGTGCTTCAGCCATGCGAGGGAGCCCGTGCTTCTCTGCTAGTTGGTTGTATTCTTCTAAGAAATAAGAGGCTCCTGAATAACGAGTACTGGTGGAAGAATCCGTGAATATCCGTTGACTCAGAGTGCTCCAACTCATACTCGTCATACGAGATGGCAAGTGAGCTTCTTCGAGAACATCATTAGCGCCGTCATAGGTCTCTTGGTGATCTTCCTGAAAGATAACAGAAGGGTCATTGCGAGGGCGCTGATGAGGAACAACAATGATCTCTCGGCTGCCGAATCGTGGAGGTGGTTGCAATGTTATCGCTGGTCTTACTCTCAAATGCACTGGTGGACGATGGGGTTGCTTTCTTATGCTTCCTGTTCTGCTCGCTGCTCGGGTGGTTGCTCTTTGCGCAGGTGATCCGTCTTGCGTTTGTGCAACTTCACTGAAGTTTTCCGAGAGAACTTTCGGCCCGCGGAGCCGTGGCTGTCGGGACGGTGGCTGCTTCATACTGTGATTAAGCAGTCCTTGTGTTATCTGGACGTCTGCTGGGTTGGGGTCTCTAGATGGAACTCGAATCCGCCCTGGGATCAAGAAAGTATCCAGAGATGACCGAGCTCTTGGTCTTGTGCCTATATTTTCTTCAGTCGGTGGCCTGGATGACAGTAGGCTTTTCGATGGTTGCATAGCGATGTTCGTATGGATGTTGCATGTTGAGAGCTAGAAGAGAGGTGTTGAAGTACCTCATGTTGTAGTTTGGATAAGAATTTTAACATTGTTCCTGCCACTTGTATACAAAATTATACAAAGAGTCTAGACTCGATCTCGCTAGATTTGGAATTTAGGATATTAAAGTTGATATCTAAGGTCTGGATTTGAGATCTGCATCTAAGGAAGGAGTGAATGAAAATCCCTATTCATAATCAATCATAGCCTTGGATAGACGCGTAACAAGGGGCAACAAATTTCCAAAAATTTATATTAGATGCGAAACTGACTTGCTGCCGCCTATATACGCCAGCCCTCTCCTGTATTTGTCATTACGCTGTGTTGAGGTCCAATATTAAGAAGTCGTGTCCTGTACCACAGGGATATCGAACGCCAAGCTAATGCAGAGGGTACCAACAAGGGCATCTAATCAGGTTTGGCGTCGTCTCCCTCGCCTTCCAGGAGTATGTATTCGAGAATGTCACTTAATGTCAAGATGCCAATGAGGCGATTATCCTCGTCCACAACGACCAATCGATGTACACGAGATTTCCTTATAGTGTCAAAGATAGTGTCTAAACGATCATCAATAGAGCAGGTATAGATTCCTGGGAAATCCTGAAATGCTATCAGCATGTCCCTTTGGTCACGGATGAAGCTACGAACATCTGAGCGCTTCTGTAGCGCTTCGCCAACATTTAAATTGAGGTCGTCGTATACGCCGCCTTTGATCAATGTAATGACATCTACAGCCTCGAAAACATTCGTGACAACGCCTGCATGTTACTTAGCTTAGCCTACGTTGTCAAGAGATAGCTACATACCATCGCTATTGAGGATCGGCACACTGGAGATGGAGTGGTTGACCAATTTGTGAATGACATCGAAGACGGACGATTCCATCTTGGCAGTCTCAAGGTTTTTGTACGTGCCAAGCTTCAGATGCTTCAACGGTTTGCGTAGCAGTTGAGTTTCTGAGACGTTGACTGCGACGAACTTTAAGATCCGATACTGTGTAACAACGCTGACAACCATAGCACGCTTAGTCTCATCGTCGATATCTACCAAGGGCATACGACGCGCCCGCGATTCGAGCATTCGCCGACATGCTTCATAAAGCGGCCGTTGAGGGTGTATCGAGACCGTCTCGAGTGGCTGAACGCCGATAGCTTTCTCGATCTCTTCTTGGACGTTAGTAGGGACTGTTAAATCGGCCACTCACTCCTGCGTCTTACCGCGCAGACTGTTAAGCCTGAACTGGTCAATGCGGGTGACCTGTTCGGGATTCTGCCAGTAGTACTGGATGAGGTTCAGATAATCGGAAGTAGTCAGTAGGCCTGCAAAGGAGGAGGTGTTGGAGTCCCACAATGGCGCCGACACGATGCCTATCCATGTACGTAATCAACATCTGTTAGAGCTCGGTGAGGCTAGAGCGTGGACCTACCATTCTGAATGAGGATAGTTAAGCTCTTCTTAACCAGCAGAGAGGTATCGAGGATGATGAGCCGAAAACTTAGGGGCAAGACGTCGTAGCTGGTTCTCACTTTGAGGAAATCTCTGATGCGTTGCTGCGCGATTGAATCATCAGCATCTGGCCATGCATATTGCAGCTGGTAGGCGGGGCTGTTTGGGATATCTGGGATTAGGGTGGTTGGGGGCGCAAATAGAAGCAAGTAGGTCGTAGCGAGGGCCAACACATACCAAGCCAATCCGCTGGTCTCGTTCAATTGCGCTCTCAAGCTCTACATGAGGCATTGGTTGGGATTGTCCTCGTGGACGCAAGTAAGATGATGGCTGCACGAAACCCTCTGGTGCTGGTGTCTCGTGACCTGGATTGCCGGGAAGGCTAGCCATATTTTCCTTTTTACTTTTAAATTTGATCCCCACGATGCCCGGGAACAGAACAACCAAGCGTCAAGCGTTGGATGACGTTTAGCGGAAGACTGGGGGGGTCTGGACTCGCGGTAAGGAGAAAGTCAGAAGAAAAGAGAGTGCGCTCTCATTCGTTCGCCGAAAGCATGGTGTTTAGTCAGTTGTTGGGTCTGTCAATTAGATGTAACGTACGGGAAGGATTGTGATACTATGGTGCAACGAGAAGAAATACCAAATGTCTGGCGGGCGGCTTCACTCTCAACACTTGGGATTCACGCAAATTGGCCTGGAGAATTTCTGGTGTCACAGCCAAGAAGAGGGGCTTATCGTGATAAGTGGCTCGCCACTCAGCCAATTAGATTGTGTCAGTGTCTACAAAGTGGACCCCCGTAGCTATGGATGGAATTGGAATTTGCAGCATCACATCCACACTCGTGCTCATCTTGGAGCATACACAATGTGCGTCTCATAATACTTGAGACTAGCGATATTGATTGTCTACGAAAGGCGCTGTATTCCCATCATCTGCCAATGGGTCTGCTATCCCACAGTCCCTGCCATTTTTGCCATTTTCCGAAATCGGGTTGTGCATCAAGTGCCACCACCGTTGGATCTTCCTCTTCCTGACCCTTTTCAGCATCATCCATATCCACAGAATCTAAATCGGGTAATGGCTGCAATGACAAGTCAGTCTCCGTTAAATTTGACACCTCCTGCGTTTGCATGTCTGTTTCCTCTCCTGCAAGTGTCTTCCAGTAATCATCCCACAGCCATTGCAGAGCTCTTCGTGCAGCACTTCGCAGATTTGTCAAAGACGGCATATCTCCATGCGATGCCTCGTGTCGCAGGTCGACAAACATAGCAGGCAATCCCATCTGCTGCGCCTTGGCATACATTGAAACTTTGAACTTCGTATCCTGTTGAGAGTCTAAAAGCCCCGTGACGAAACTGTTCCTGTCAGGCGGCCGACTCTAGGAACGCGAAATAAGCGATCATCCAGAAGACTTACCGGGAAATTGCAGTGATATAAGTCGCCTTCACTGCGAAAACACGCACGAGGTCTGCTTGTACGTCATCCGTTAACAAGGCCTCAGTAAGAAGCCAGGTTGATTCGACAGCATGAGGCAAATTCCCGCGTAGCTTCCATGCGGAGATCTGGGCACGGCTCTATGATTCTCCATTCTGTGAGTGTTGTAGAAGTAGACATGCGTACCTGATCACAAGCCTTCCTCCTTAAGCTAGAGTTGCCGGGTTCGTCCGTTGAAGAAGTGGCAAAGAGCCATTCCCGCACCCTCAGTATCTCGCTGTGGTTCCGCCACGGCGTCCAAATGATCTGGACTCCATTAGCCATCGGCCTTGTGCGATTGTGGCGGTGTCAGAAAGGAAAACAAGTGTGTAGGTATATGAGTGTGTTCAAGGCAAGCAAGGGGTCTTCGGCTGATCGCCCCTTAGCCCCATATTCCAAACTCAATTTGTTCAGGCCGTTCTGTGGTTATTCGCGGGTGAAGTTTTCTGATCTTGAGCCCATAATAACTCATTGCAAACTCGATAGCCTGGGAAGAAATATGCAAGCCCATCCAAATGGTGACATCCAGGCAGAGGCTGGCTCCGAGAAGGAGATTGAATAGCCGTAGAGATCGGGAGACGAAGTAGGCCACATGAGCCTCTGAGCCGGATACACAACAACCCGATGGGGATGCAAGGAGCACGAGGCGCTTGCAAAGACGCAAGTTAGATAGCGTTCCGCCATCTGGTTACGGCGGAACCGTACAGATCCACTTCTTCTGTGCCTGTATGGCCCACAAAACCAGATCATCATGTACGCGTGGCTGAGGCTAGCCACTGCAGACGCAACAAATCGAACTGAGTACGTAGGCAGCAGCACGAGCTTCGACCTTGTTCAGAAACCTGGTCCAGGAGCGCCTTTGATTCTCGCGCGTAATGGTGGCTGCAAGGCAGTCACCATGCATCCATTAGAGGCGCGAGTGGGGTGTTTTTGTCCCACGCTGTCAGTGATTGGGAGTCCAATCGCAACGATTGCCGATGCTCTAAAAGTAACCATCTCCCTGATAGGTTATTCAATATATGTCATCCATTATTGGGGAGGCAGACTGCAGGAGTCCAGGCGACGATCTACCTATTCGAGCTTGCTACCTCATCTATTCTGGTTTGGCGCCAAGCCTTTCTGCATCTCAATGTTATAGCCTCCAACGCAACACGACGAGGCCACTTGCGGCGTTAGATCTTTTCTGCAACAACCGCATATGGTACAGCAAGTTATAGTTCCAATACGGATCATCGTCTGGCTTACGCCGTATTTGTCTCAGATAGACCAACGTGACAGTAGTCCTACAAAGCAGCGGCTCAACGGGTCGCATGAGTTTCTTATTACGGAACATATGACGTTGAGTCTTAGACTCGTGTCTGGGTATCATAATGCTATGCATCAAATCAAAGCTGCCAGCGCTGATCCTCCCTTCCGATGCAGCCAAGCTGCGGCGGATTCCTGATCGCCGAGCATCCAAGTAACCCTCCATCACCATGTCCGTTATTTCGTAAAATGGAAGTGCACCACTAAAACCACACGAAGCTACTTGTTGTGGGATCTTGAAATTTGGGCTGACTGTCTTGCAAACCCTGACCGAAAGTCATATAGTTTCCGTACTGGTCGTCGGTGGCGTATTGTTCGTCCTCACTGAAGAAGAATGACCGGTTCGAGAGATCACCATATGTAGGATAGAGTGTCGTTTGGATTGATGGTTGTGCAGTGCTCTGTACTGCTGGGATTTCATCGACCTCTTCTACCTCTTCCGACGAATAACCCTCCTCTGCTCCCTCGTTCCCGTTGTCATCCTCATCCTTTGGTGGCTCCCATGTTTCCTCAAGCTTAAGCCCCTTGCCCAATGAATCCCGGCCAGGGTTAACGCTGATTGCAGAGTTGAGAGTCGAAATGAAGTCTTTGTCTTCGTCGTCGTAGAGGCCCATTCCGACCAGTTCTTTACTACCTTTTTTCGGCAGTTGTGGAATGGTGGTAATCGCGACCTTTTGCGGTGTTTTCTCTGAGTATATTAAAGGTAGGAAATCTAGATTTGGCTGTGTTGTTTGAGAATTGATGGAATACTCTGGCTCGACCTGCGGCCATTGGGGCATTTGATATGTTGATGCCATATAGCTGTCGTAAATTGGAGCCTGTGATACAAATTCATATCGAGGTTGTTCAGGCATGTTGTAAGAGTAATAGGGGCTGCAAGTAGACTCTAGACCGGTACCGACGGTCTCATATCCCTCCATTTCTGTAGGGGACTGCTGGTACATAGTGTTAGACTTCTCGACAGGAAATCCATAGCCCATGGCGAAAGCGTTCTGGATTGATTGCTGGACAGAGCTATCCGGCGTCCCAGAGACAGCCAGATTCTCTAGTCCCGCAATAGTGGTTCCAATCGCAGGCTCGCTGATAGGCATTGATGTAGCAGAGGTTTGAAGCGTCTCAGAACCGGGTTGCCAACTCATAGGCCGTACAAAGGGCACAGAATTCCGAGAGCCATAGTAATGCCGTAGTCTCTGTTCTCTTGTCTGGAATGGGCCTTCCTGCGAAATCCGTGGGTATGCCCTGGCCGTTTGGGCAGGCGTCGTCCTCCTTCTTTGCACATTATGTGGACTATTCCCCGCACTAGTCTGTTTGGTGACCCTGGTTGAACCTTTTCTGCTACTGCTTGAAGTACTGCTCGAATGTGTTGAGAGGCGTCGTAAGAGTTCCGACCTTGACATGTGGTCGTAGAGCATGGCATTATAATCTGTTGGAGGCATCATGAAAGTCGTGTCGTCAAGAGTGTAGAGGTGTGCGATGACGAGGGACGGAGAAGGAGATCTCTGAGCTTATGAGGTCAGCTAGGTGCAAAAAAATGCTTGTGAGGAACATTGTTCGTTTTATACCTTGAACTATCGATACGGCATCTCAAGCACAGACATGGCAAAGGCGACGTGAATTAAGGTATGGAGGGAAATCGGAGTGAATTAAAATGGGATGGCTGACACGAGACAAGCAGAGACAAATCATTTTACTTATTATCCTTACCTCAGACATGGAACCAGGCAGCCAGATCCGCCGACCCCACGGCATGGTCATCAAGGGGACGAGGCATAAGGGGATAGATAGATTGCCATGAGCGGGAATGCAAGCATGCATAGCTTCTTGTTTGAAGTTGGCAAAAAGTTAGCTGGAAACGCCAACCAAAGGCTACTCGGGCGATCCATCATCCAGGATCCTTGTTCATCTGTACCTCTCCCCATGCGAAGGACTTAAGGTACACCTAGGCCCCGCGGCTGCACGTTCATCACGGTACCACGATAGTGGCCATAGTGCTTTTTTCGGCATTTGGAAGGTTTTCGGAGAGACTATGGCATATTGTGGCATAATTGGGGGGTGTGTGTGAAGTAATGGTGGCATGTCAAACATGATGGCTTGCTTGGGTCCAAGCCTAAAGGAGGACTGATCCCAGGCGGCCGTTAGCAGGGCTAATAGGCATGGCCGTGGGCATTATTCCCACTAGGCTAGTGCGCACACGAGGTGTAAGGTACCTTAGAGGTTACGCATTTAAGGTCGCAGTCAGGGAAGGTAGGTAGGTTAGTGTAGGGTAGGCTAGGGTAGGCTAAGGGTATTACGCCGGTGATCTGATCGGGGGCTTCGAAAAGCGGTCAAGCTAAGGGCTGCAGGTTGTGCACCCAAGTGCTTAGCAGCACCCTGGGGGGGACCCTTGTACGAGTAACACCAGTAACCAAGTGCGTTTGCGGGCCCGGCGCTCATAAACTCATAAACTCATAATAGGATGACGCTAAAATGTGCCTTAAGTCACCCCCCTCCTTCCAAGAAGACAGTTGTGGGCCAGTCGAGCAAGGGCCACGAATGCACGTCGTCTCGCTTATGGAGGAAGGGACGTGGAACCTGGAACGTGTGACAGGCCCTTCCGCAAGGGCTGCAGGGCAGTCACTACGAAACAAATCTCGCCATCTCGCCCATTCATCTCGCTCCAGTCATCACGCGTCCACTGATGCCGTTTGAAGGCACCATCTCTCCTTCCTTCCCCCTCCGGACTTCGCCAATCACGGCTGCTGCAAAGGCTGATCAGTAGTCACAAGGTATCATTCTTGTTCCGGCTACTCGTATCGTTTGGCCAATCTCGCCGTCCACCAGCCCAACCAGCCACGATATGGTCAAGGCCCGTGGTCCAGCATCAGCACCACTTGTCTTGAAGGCGTGGCTGTCTCGGTCTTGATTGAGAGTTTCCTTTGACCCTTTACAAATGCAATCGATTGGGAAAGATACCCTTGCCGAGTTTGAAGAGGCTTTCCATTGGCTACCGAACCATTGTTTCGCAAAAATTTATCAACAACTAGTGGTCAGCATGGACTGCCAGAGAGTTCCCGTCATGCACCAGCCCCACGGACAATGGAGGAAGCCTGAAGGGAATATGAAGGGCGCGGACTCAAATAGGTGGCGCCAATAGCTTATTAAGGCATCTCGGGCGGAAGGCACCATTGAAATCCTGGCGCACGAATGCAGATATCCTTCCCATACCCCGCCGCACATAATCATTCTCAGCTGCCGCGCCTCAATGCAACTCCTTCCAGGCGTTCGTTTGGCTGGAAGGAGCGAATTGTTGCGACAAAGCACGGTCTTCCTCAACCAGATTGCGGAACACAGATGCACGGGCTGGAGATGACTGCAGGCAAGATTATTCAATACTAGAACCGCGCATCAGATAATTCGGGGGATCTTGCAGTCTCGAACTACTATGGAGCCAGCAAAACTACTGAAAGTCTACCAAGTACCATAAACCAAAAAGAAGCTCAGCTTTGTCGTTCACCAGTAGTGTTCCCGTTGATCGACACCGTCTCGAGGTAAAGGGCCATACGTTGGAAAACCCGAAAGGATGGCGCCTCGCTCAAATTGGCATCACCAATATTAGTCCCTTTCTCATACGACGATCACGGATGCGTCATCCAGCCGCACCCACACTACGCTCCAGTTTTTGGTTTTGCGCCTACTTCTAGAGTCAACACACCAAGGGACCGTTCGCGCCCGGATCAACACCTCTTAAACAAGGTGCTTACCGCATGATGCAGTGGTACAGCCAGCGAATCTCCAATCAACTCCGGGTTTCAAGTGCATTTCCAACCATTCTGACTCATGTCATTGCTTTTCTGCATATCCGACTAACGTTAAGTCAGACAATGATCTGGTGTTCCAGGATGAGGTGCAGTAGCGACAACAAAACCTCCGAACAATATGAGGCAGAGTGGCTCAGTAGCACGCCTTACAGCCCTTCGGATATACAATGCGAGGGCGGCACGCGTATTATCTTCTATGTAAAATCATTGCCAAAGGCAGCCCTCCACCTAATATCGTACTCGCTGCACCGGCTACGAACGGATCATGGCTAATGATGCGTCAAGAAGACCTTGTAGACGATGGTATTTGAGAAAAATGGAAATGCTTGGGGCGCTACGATAACCTGCTTATTCGGAGCTAGTCTTCCCCGCCACCACGGTATCACGCATATCAGGTATCCGTCGCACTCCTACAACGGTAATGACATACAACCACGCACTTGATATTCTCGGCTGGAACACATGGCTCAAACAGCGAAATCAAAGATCAGAGATCATCCATCCCACGCCACGGTTAGCCGATTATGCGCCGGCCTATATACTATTTGATCCTACAGGATCTTGACATGGACAGGTGCGCTGGCGCTTGGAGTTTAACAGGATATCTGAGTTTCATCGAAATGCACAACCCTTGAGGCAGCTGATGACTATACACTCACATCTTCGTACATTGAAGCTCATATGCAACGATAAGCCGTGTTCCAGGTCGACACTTTAACCCCCCGGCTCTGCTGCTGGAGGCTCAACAATGAAACGGGTAGCCGATTCGCTCGGCAGGAACTAAATTTGGAGGGTTTCTCGTTCGGAAGACGCATGACACCAAACGCATATAATGATCAAATGCGTACCCACCTTGTCACTCGCAGTATCTGCACCCCGCCACACCACCGAATAAGTCCTTCTGAAGTAGAATCTTAGAAGAAAGCATTTCAGGATGTGGATGATGCAGTCAGCGTGCATTGTTTCGAACCTGTTCCGTTGACTCCTCGGGCCTGGATTTGCCTTGCGCATTGTAGATCAGAAATGGGCGGAGTGCTTAGGCCGGGTGTGGGATAGGTGGACTTGAGGGAGTATCGAGGAGTCAGGCTCATGTCACACCAACCTGGTCAACGTGTCTGCGGTAGATCTTCGGTTAGTAATCGGCTAGTGGCGGACCTTGCGGGGGATGATCTTTCGTCTATTCGAGAGCCGAGAGCTTGGAGAAAGACCGCAAGCGAGAAGGACGACTGGGTCTGACTTGGCGCATCTACAAGTCCAAAGTCGTGTGTCTTCAAAATGCTCATTGTGAGACACTACTTTGTACTATGACTTCCTCGATAAAACCAGACGGCGCTCGCGCTCAAGTCGACTTCTCTAGCTTGCAAAGTCCGGAGGCTAAGACCTATCCAGATGAGGTAAATTTGTAAAGGCTAGAAGGAATCGCACAGCTCTGGCACAGTAAGCTGACCTTGACCTACCAAAGGTTCGGAGCGACTCAAGCGCCAGTGACTCGGAGTATCAGCATGCACTCGAGGTCTCTGGCTCTTGCCGCATTTATGATTTCCCCGGCTGAGGTGTCCAAGTAGGTAGTATTTGACGCAGACGACTCCCACCGCCGCCGATCCTCCCTTGTTACTACCGAAAATTCCCAATTAGCCAAACGCTTAGCAGCCGAAGACCGGGATACTACAGCATGTTTTGTACACCACCTCCTTGAGCGAGAACGCAAATCGCGTAAAGCGAACGCCCACCATTTGCAAGAGATCAACGAAGATACGAAAGCTGATAAGTCAGTTGACACCAATAATGGCCCAGCTACACACTCGCGGCTGCTTACTAAAAAGCAATTATCGGACATGGCCTGGGGCGTCAGGGAATTGTCAAAGAGATTGGGTAGCGTGCGGCTGAAGCTGAGAGTTAAGACCGTATTTCTCTTGACTAAGGCACATGACGAAGGACTTATCGGATACACACAAGAGGTTGTGGAATGGCTGCTCTCTAGGGATCGGGAGACGCCGTATATCGTGTGCGTACACTAGGCGTGTAGGCGAAGGACTCGAAGCTCACACGGTTTAGATACGTTGAAGACACCTTAGAACACAATCGCACCTTTGACGCCAAGGGTATTGTAGCGAAAGATCCATCAAGAGACGGTCGGTTGAAGTATTGGAACAACGAGCTCTGTACAAAGCATCCTCTTACCTTCGATTTTGTCGTTACGGTACACTCTCTTCAGCAATCCTTCACAAGCCTAGCTAACATGAACAAAGCTCGGTGGCGATGGCACCCTCTTATATGCAAGCTGGCTGTTCCAGAAAATCGTCCCTCCCGTCCTTTCATTCGCTCTCGGCTCCCTAGGATTCCTCACCAAGTTTGACTATGCCACCTTTCCAGAGACTCTAACCACTGCATTTGTCGATGGCGTCACAGTTAGCCTACGTCTCAGGTTCGAGGGAACAGTAATGCGATCACAAAACAAAGGACAGCATCGCGATCTCGTTGAGGAGTTGATAGGAGCAGAGGCCGAGGATGACTACACCCACAAACCCGATGGCTCCCATGAAATCCTTAATGACATAGTCGTTGACAGAGGCCCTAATCCAAGTACGTCCGCCCTTCAACCCTCTCAAACTACTGTCCCTATGTATGAAACTCTCTAACTCTCCCCAGCAATGTCCGCCATCGAAATTTTCGGCGACGACGAGCACTTCACGACCGTCCAAGCTGACGGCGTCTGCATCGCAACCCCCACCGGCTCCACAGCCTACAACCTCGCCGCAGGCGGCTCCCTTTGCCATCCCGAAAACCCTGTTATCCTAGTCACGGCCATATGCGCGCACACGCTCTCCTTCCGCCCCATAATTCTGCCTGATACAATGGTTTTGAGGGTAGGCGTGCCGTACGATGCGCGGACATCTAGCTGGGCGAGCTTTGATGGTAGGGAGAGGTATGCTTCCTCTCGGCCCCTTTCCCCCAAACACCTACACATGCGAATGCTGATATTCTTCGTGTAATTATAGAGTGGAGCTTTGTCCAGGCGACTATGTCACGATATCCGCATCGCGGTACCCTTTTGCGAACGTGATGCAACAGGGGAGACGGAGCGAGGACTGGGTCAATAGTATTTCCAGAACGCTGAATTGGAATTCGAGACAGAGGCAGAAGAGCTTTAAGGAGTGGTCGGATGATAATGATAGGGCAAGGAAGGCGGGAACTTAATGCCTAAGGTGGGAGAAAGGATGTGCATGTATACATTAGGAGCATTCGAAGAAATGAATGGGATGTGTCATGGCCAAATCATGAAAGAATTAGAATTATGATTCAGTGTCAGACCTTGCATATCGACTTTCTCCGAATCAAGCATCAATAAGCAGATAGTCTTATCTCGATGAAGCTGATATAGACAGCCTTTCCCGTCCTTTTTTCACAATCCCTCTCTCAAGATGAGGTGGAGATTTGAAAGCATGCATTCTTATTACTACGCGTACGCGCAAAATCCCCTTTATCAGAATGTAAGATAGCTTCTCCCTGCTTTTAGCCACGGTCTGTTACTTTTCTCTTCACAGACATCTTCTTATGGATAACTGTGCTCCTAGTATGGAGAGACGCGGAAGACGAGAGCAGCAGGAAGGGGGGGAGAGAGAGAGGAATTAGATTTGGAAGTTGGGATGGGAGGCTTTTTGTTTGTTGGGGGATAGGAGTTTGCAGTTGGCGAGTGCAGGGTATGTATGTGGATTCATAAGACGGGTGTATGGAGGAGGTTCTTGGTATGGTTTATGAATGGATAATGTGAATTTTTATATTTCTAAGCTTATGCTTCCGCTATTTCCATACCCATAAGCGTTCTCCCTCCCTCAACACCATCGCTAAATCGGACGCATCGAACACTAATTGGGATGTACGCTTACAAAAATCATTCAATTCGCCTGCACAAACCCTGCTACAGAACCCATCCTCTTCCCAGCTCTACTTACGCTGCCTTTCCCACTGCGCGGTGCGGCGGTTCGCATTGAGGCTGGGCTGACAGGTTGGGATTCCTTTGCTGGGGAACTTTGAGATGGGTGGTTAGCTGGTTCGGTTGGTGAGTCAGTGGGTCTTGACGGGGTTGGTTGGGGGGTTGATGATAGGTCGGGATTAAGGGTGGGGCTTGGTGCTGTTGATTCAGGAGGTACGGGTGTTGGGTCTTGGAGTGATTCTGACGAGCAGGGAGTGATAATTTCAAAGCTCTCCGCAGCTGATGGTGGCTCGAAGGGATCGGTTGGAGTGATAGTCTTGTCGTCTGGCTCGCCTTTGGGGCTTGAGGGAGACATTGGAGGCGTGGGATATGCGTTCGTAGCTGTCTGTTCGTCTGTCAATGTTGGCACGGGCAATTCTTTGCCCAGGTTTGATGCTTCATCGACTAGGCTAATTGATGGAGCTTCGGTGTTGGAGCTCATGTCCTCCAGATCGACATCTGGCTGATGTTCGTTCGGTGCAGTAACACAAGCCATTTGCTCGTAGAAAAGCATAAAGACTCCTCCCTGAGCCAAAACGGTTTCCTCACTGACTCCATCGATATCGTCATCACTAAGACGCCACCAGGAATCATGGCTCTCATTAGCCTCGTCGTGATCTTTTTCGATAGCATAAGGGGCTTTTCGGTAGCAGATGTAGTGTCCGTTTTCATGTCGCCCATAGTGCGTGACCACAGCACGAAGCTCGTACTTCTTGCCAGAATCAAGCTTCTCAAGGTCATCACTGTCAGAAAGCATAGATTTCGATGGATCCACGTTCCATTGTTCTACATCATCATCATTATCGTCCACCCCAGGACCCTGTCCAAGACACCAAGGAGCGAGATCTAACTGTTGGGGAAACCTAACGCTGGCGGTGTTCTTGCTTTGCACACCAGTGAGTTCATCAAAGTTGCTCCGATTCACATGGATGACTAAACATCGAGGAGCGCGGGCGACAACGGCTTGTCGTGATTTTGTTGTTAAGACTCGACTCCTTGCTGGTATTTGACATTTCTTGAGTACTTGATCTGAGAAGTCTTCCTCGACAAGAGCTCTGTTAACAAGCTTTAACCTCTCTTGCAGCGAATCTCGCAGGGCTTTTGACGTGTCCTCTGACAGGATGACAGGGTCACCCAACTTCGCATGTAGCTGGCAAAGGATCTGTTCCATCTGCTGCTTAGCGCGCAGCAGTGTACATTTGGCACATTCGACTCCGTTTATAGGCTCTAGAGCAGTGTACTCATCAAGGCAAGTTCGGACGTCGTACATCCATTGCCTGCCCAATGGGACTGTGAGACAGTTGAACGGGACGAGAGACAAGCCTTCTACATAGCCACATTTCTGGCAGCCGACACGCTGTGCTAAGAGACCTTCCAGTGGATTTCGCACTATAAGAGATTCTAATTCTTCAGGCAATTGGCCAACATTGGCTCTTCTTAGGGAATCCGCTTCACTGCTTTTGGGCGTTGCAAATCCGTCTGAGGAACAGGAGGGTGTTTCGTCTCGTTCTATACTGGACAGACCCTCTAGCCCAAGTTTTCCAGGCTTTGCCTTCGCTACCTTCAAAGCATCCTTCTCCAACTCATCCGCCACCTTTGAAAAATATTCCTGAGCGTCCTGCTGCTGCCAGCTACTCATACTTTTTAATTCAGCAGGCGTCCAAAATGTCTTTCCCACGTTCTCTGGATCGTTCAGTTTTGCAACAAGCTCCTTCAAGGCTGTCTTGGTAGGCTGAAACACATCGGATGGAGCAGGCTCATTCAGGAAGGCATTCAAAGACTCCAAAGCTGCCAGGCCCTGTAGAACGCTATTCTGATAGCAAGAATTATCCCAATTGCCTAACCCTGGGAGAGTCTTTTTCGGCGTGGGTGTTACAGCCTTGAACACACTGCTGAGGTTCGAGAGCGTCCTTGTTCGTTGTACCGTAGTTAAAAGCCCAGAGCCGTCCAACCCAAGAAAGCGTCTCATAGCATTGCTCTTGCTTGCGTGCCCTTTGGAGTCGAAGCCCGTGTGATCATTCTCCTCCTCTTCTGCCATTGATTCTTTGAAGGTGCTATCCAGTCTTGCAACCAGTCGATTGGGTGTGATATAGACGAGGGAGTTCCACAAAAGCTCTGACATCGGAAGGTTGGTGTAGTCGATGTATTGGAGGAGGTAATAGATGGAGATTATGACGAGGATTCCATACGCTACTATTGTAGAGTTCCTACCGAAAGGAGGAGCAGGTGTGGTCCTTTGTAGATGTTGAAGAGAGGGCGACTCATGGAGACTTTGTGTAGAGCTCATGATGGATGGAAATGCGCCCACAAGTTGTGAGAAGGGCCACACTGGGAAAAGTAATCATACTGGATAGCTAGTGAGGGCCGACATTCTGGATCAGAGTGAGCAGAATCAGGATACAGAATTTGATCGCATGAAAGTATATGTGGCAGAAAGCATTTCATGCAGGTTGCCGAAAAAGAGTGTCACAAAACAAAAGTCGTCTAAATCCGAAGCTATTGCGAGAGCCCTCCGATACCACTACCAGACCTCCAGCTCTTCCAGAGCCTCGCCTTTCCAACACAATGGCGACCACAGCCCCTGCCCTCAGCGGACCCAAACCCCTCCCCC